>JAGXOD010000021.1:4637500-4837500 GCA_020368025.1 Brachyhypopomus occidentalis | reverse complement strand
TGTGTGTGTGTGTGTGTGTATAAAGACAGGAAACTACTATAGGCTGTTATCCTTGCAAATAGAGTTGATGCATATCACTTTTAGATCATTTTGGAAAAAATAATAAATTCCCCAGGTCACGCGCTGTGACGTGCAGATGGCTGTGGTGAAGTGTAAATGTGCTCAGGTGATGTGATCTCGCTGGGAGGCATGCAAGCGTGTGCTGGTGTGCACGTGTGCTGGTGTGCACGTGAGAGGGTGCGCACGTGTGAGGGTATGCACGTGTGCTGGTGTGCACGTGTGAGGCTACGAATGTCCGGTGAAGATGCCTCATCTCTCTGCTTCAGGAGGGCCAACCCATCACCACAGCCTCACCACAGCCTCACCACAGGGAAATATCTTTTTTTTTTCCCTTCTTGCCCTGGGAGCAAACCTTCTTTACCCCTCAGACCTTCTCTTACCCCTCAAACCTTCTCTTAAACACACGCCAAGCAGGGTTGCATTTCCTCCTAAACTGAAATTTTCATCACTTAGGATGAAATGACACTGGAGGCTGTTTTTAAACGCCACTGATGTGATTAGTTCTTCATTTTAGCCTTCAGAATTATTTTTTTTGTGGGGGGGGGGTAGTCAAATTGCTGAAGTGCTTATTAAATGTTAGATTTTCTCACACCACTTTCCAGGTTCAGAATAATCACTCACACACACACACACACACACACACACACACACTATTTAAAATGTCAGCGGTGTGTAAATTGCTTTTCACCCAGATGAAAACCACATTAATCAGGTGTCTGCAGACCAGTATCAAAACAAGGGCAACACCATCTGTATGTACCTCCCAGCCAGCGGTCTGCTGCGCTGGAGCGGGTGGTGTTTTCTCCATCAGCGTGCTCCACAGCGCCCAGCCAGCAGTCTGCTGCACTTGAGCGGGTGGTGTTTTCTCCATCAGCGTGCTCCACAGCGCCCCACTTTGAACTGTGCTTCTCCTGTGACCTTCTGACCTCTAGCTACAGCTATGACCTGAGTCACTCCCTGCAGTATAACCTGACCCTGCTACGTGCCCCCTGTGACCCTGGAGAGGTGGAGGAACTTCACACCAGCACCAGCAAACAGGACAGCTTTGACATCTTCGAGGACGAGGGTCTTCCCACCCAAGGTTTGCTTAAGCTCTTTAAGCATGTAAATAATACATGAATACAAATGATTCTACATAATTATATTATACACTTTTATCAACATGTGTTTCAGTGGTCCACAGCCTGAGGAATGAACCGTATGCTAAATACGTGTGGAACAGCCGATTACTGGAGAAAATTAAGGACACGGTGCATCCGGACTGGCACATGTACATCATCCACGGCTTCTGCGGCCAATCTAGTATCCTTAACTGTGTGTGTGTGTGTGTGTGTGTCTGTCTGTGTGTGTTTGTGCTCATGTATTTGTGCCCCTTGACTCCTGGTCTCAGAGTTGCTGATTTACGGGCGGCCGGTTTACGTCACTCTGATCGCTCGGCGCTCCAGCCGTTTTGCGGGGACTCGCTTCCTGAAGAGAGGGGCCAACTGTGAGGTACGGGGCTCTGCCTCCTGCCTGGCCTTGTGGATGTGGGGCGTTTCCCTCGTGGATGTGGGGAGTTTCCCTCGTGGATGTGGGGCGTTTCCCTCGTGGATGTGGGGCGTGTCCCTCGTGGATGTGGGGTGTCTCCCTCGTGAATGTGGGGCGTGTCCCTTGCGGATGTGGGGCGTCTCCCTCGTGGATGTGGGGCGTGTCCCACTGTAGCTCTGATATGCTCAGGTTCTCCGTTCTACACACCAGTATGGGTTTAGTAGCTGTAGCTTTAGAGATGTTTTATACACACACACACACACTCACTAAATAGCACATATGAACCCACAACCTGATGGAGTACAAAAACTAACTGTGTGTGTGTGTGTGTGTGTGTTCACCCAAAGGGTGATGTGGCGAATGAGGTGGAGACGGAGCAGATCATCCATGACGCGTCGATGATGTCGTTCACGGCGGGCAGCTACTCCGCCTACGTGCAGGTGCGAGGCTCGGTGCCCCTCTACTGGTCTCAGGACATCTCCACCATGATGCCCAAGCCACCCATACGCTGTAAGCCCCGCCCCCTCCGCAGCACCACCCAGTCGGGTGGATCCACGTCTTTACCATTTGCTGACCATGTAAACGCAGGGCACATATGTTTATTTACTCTTTCTCATTTGAGGTTCTGTACCCTACATGTCCCTGTTAGCTGAGCCTAGAGCAACCTTGGTACCTGAGGGGCCTTGGTACCTGAGGGGCCTTGGTACCCACTGGAGTCCCACTGACGTCCAGCCTGTCACCAAAAACTGAATGTGCAGCATTGTTGTGTCTGCCCAGCTAATGGTCTCTGTGAATCACCCTCACACTGGCATCATTTTTGAGAAGTACTTTATGGGCAGAATTATCCACACACCGAGTCCTGCCAGTACTGTCAGTTCTTCATACGTTGTGCTTCAAGGTTTTTGCTGAATCTCTCACCTGCAGGGCTCCTCACAGAGAACAGCCCAGAAGCCCAGAAGCTGCCGTTGCTGTTATTATGTGTGCTGCTCAGGGGTTGCCAGATCGATGGCCCTAATCCTCTTATCCCCCCTCGGCCACCTCCATCTCTCCTCCAGAACAGAGAGTAGTGCTCTCCCCAGGCAAACGCAGGAGGAAGGAGAGGCCTATACCGCCTCACGGAGCCCAGGCAGGGCTGTCTGAGCCCAGCACCTCCACTCCCTCTCAGTGCTTCTGTTCAGCTCTTTGTGCAGGTCTAGGGTGGATGTTTGTGTGAAAGGTCTCAACCATCAGAGGAAAGTTTGGAATTCAGTGTCAGTGTGACCTCATTATAGTCCACAACTGAACAGCATAAAGAAAGTCATCTGCTCTGATGAGGAGACCCCTTCAGAAATCTCTCTCACTCAGATACGACATGTCTGCCACCAGCGTGATGCCCACTGCAGTGGGATTTAAATGTGGAGAACACACCTCTATGGAAGCTTGTTGTCTATAGTGATTGCTGCGGATGCTGCCAGCTGATTACTAGCTGACGAAAGCGAAACTCCTCCACCTAACCATGTCTCTCTGTCTGTCTGTCCCAGTGGACCAGGCTGACCCATACGCCCATGTCTCTCTGTCCGTCTGTCCCAGTGGACCAGGCTGACCCATACGCCCATTTCTCTCTGTCCGTCTGTCCCAGTGGACCAGGCTGACCCATACGCCCATGTCTCTCTGTCCGTCTGTCCCAGTGGACCAGGCTGACCCATATGCCCATGTTGCTGCTCTGCACTTTGACCAGATGCTGCAGAGGTTCGGCTCTCCCATCATCATCCTCAACCTAGTGAAGGTTTGAAAATGTTCTGTTTCTTTATGTCTGTTTTTTCTGTTTATTTTTGCTGCCTTATTCTTGTGTTAAATGTCTGCATGTATGTCTGCATGTGTGTATGTATGTCTGCATGTATGTATGTATGTATGTATTTATGTCTGCATGTATGTATGTATGTCTGCATGTATGTATGTATGTATGTTTGTATGTATGTATTTATGTCTGCATGTATGTATGTATGTATGTCTGCATGTATGTATGTATGTATGTATGTTTGTATGCTATATGCTGTTCTTCACGTAGAGCCTGAAATTGAAGCAGATTTTATTTTTTGGCACTAAACCTTTGTTCAGTGATAGTCTATGTAACATTGATTTGATTTCTCCAAAAATCAATCTATGGGTTATCGCCAGTTCCTCTCATGAACCTGCCTGACACTCTCTCTCTCTCTCTCTCTCTCTCTCTCTCTCTCTCTCTCTCTGTCTCTCTCACACACACACACACACACACACACACACACACACACACACACACAAACTCACACACACACACACTACCTGCTCTGGTGCTGCGTTGCCGGGCTGTGTGGTGTGTGATAATGAGGTGCCCAAAGCACCAGTGTTGTTGTGGTAGACTTCAGCTCCCCTACAGACCCTAACACCACCTGTACTAGATGGTGGAGGTGCTGTTTACCCTACAGACCCTGACCCACCTGTACTAGAGGGTGGAGGTGCTGTTTACCCTACAGACCCTAACACCACATGTACTAGAGGGTGGAGGTGCTGTTTACCCTACCTGTACTAGAGGGTGGAGGTGCCCCTGACCCTGACCCACCTGTACTAGAGGGTGGAGGTGCTGTTTACCCTACAGACCCTGACCCACCTGTACTAGAGGGTGGAGGTGCTGTTTACCCTACAGACCCTAACACCACCTGTACTAGAGGGTGGAGGTGCTGTTTACCCTACAGACCCTGACCCACCTGTACTAGAGGGTTGAGGTGCTTGTTTACCTTAAACCCTGACCCACCTGTACTAGAGGGTGGAGGTGCTGTTTACCCTACAGACCCTAACACCACCTGTACTAGAGGGTGGAGGTGCTGTTTACCCTACAGACCCTGACCCACCTGTACTAGAGGGTGGAGGTGCTGTTTACCCTACAGACCCTGACCCACCTGTACTAGACGGTGGAGGTGCTGTTTACCCTACAGATCCTGACCCACCTGTACTAGAGGGTGGAGGTGCTGTTTACCCTACAGACCCTAACACCACCTGTACTAGAGGGTGGAGGTGCTGTTTACCCTACAGACCCTAACACCACCTGTACTAGAGGCTGGAGGTGCTGTTTACCCTATAGACCCTAACACCACCTGTACTAGAGGGTGGAGGTGTTGTTTACCCTACAGACCCTGACCCACCTGTACTAGAGGGTGGAGGTGCTGTTTACCCTACAGACCCTAACACCACCTGTACTAGAGGCTGGAGGTGCTGTTTACCCTATAGACCCTAACACCACCTGTACTAGAGGGTGGAGGTGCTGTTTACCCTACAGACCCTGACCCACCTGTACTAGAGGGTGGAGGTGCTGTTTACCCTACAGACCCTGACCCACCTGTACTAGAGGGTGGAGGTGCTGTTTACCCTACAGACCCTGACACAGCTGTACTAGAGGGTGGAGATGCTGTTTACCCTACAGACCCTGACACACCTGTACTAGAGGGTGGAGGTGCTGTTTACCCTACAGACCCTGACCCACCTGTACTAGAGGGTGGAGGTGCTGTTTACCCTACAGACCCTAACACCACCTGTACTAGAGGGTGGAGGTGCTGTTTACCCTACAGATCCTGACCCACCTGTACTAGAGGGTGGAGGTGCTGCTTACCCTACAGACCCTAACATCACCTGTACTAGAGGGTGGAGGTGTTGTTTACCCTACAGACCCTGACCCACTTGTACTAGATGGTGGAGGTGCTGTTTACCCTACAGACCCTGACACAGCTGTACTAGAGGGTGGAGGTGCTGTTTACCCTACAGACCCTGACACAGCTGTACTAGAGGGTGGAGGTGCTGTTTACCCTACAGACCCTGACCCACTTGTACTAGAGGGTGGAGGTGCTGTTTACCCTACAGACCCTGACACACATGTACTAGAGGGTGGAGGTGCTGTTTACCCTACAGACCCTAACACCACCTGTACTAGAGGGTGGAGGTGCTGTTTACCCTACAGACCCTGACCCACCTGTACTAGAGGGTGGAGGTGCTGCTTACCCTACAGACCCTAACATCACCTGTACTAGAGGGTGGAGGTGTTGTTTACCCTACAGACCCTGACCCACTTGTACTAGATGGTGGAGGTGCTGTTTACCCTACAGACCCTAACACCACCTGTACTAGAGGGTGGAGGTGCTGTTTACCCTACAGATCCTGACCCACCTGTACTAGAGGGTGGAGGTGCTGCTTACCCTACAGACCCTAACATCACCTGTACTAGAGGGTGGAGGTGTTGTTTACCCTACAGACCCTGACCCACTTGTACTAGATGGTGGAGGTGCTGTTTACCCTACAGACCCTGACACAGCTGTACTAGAGGGTGGAGGTGCTGTTTACCCTACAGACTCTGACACAGCTGTACTAGAGGGTGGAGGTGCTGTTTACCCTACAGACCCTGACCCACTTGTACTAGAGGGTGGAGGTGCTGTTTACCCTACAGACCCTGACACACATGTACTAGCGGGTGGAGGTTCTGTTTACCCTACAGACCCTGACACACCTGTACTAGAGGGTGGAGGTGCTGTTTACCCTACAGACCCTGACCCACCTGTACTAGAGGGTGGAGGTGCTGTTTACCCTACAGACCCTGACCCACCTGTACTAGAGGGTGGGATTAAACATAACTGACACTTTTGCAGATTTGTCACAATAATCTGAGATGGATGCAGGAGCCATGTAGAGTTTGAGTGACTATGTGTTGTGGTGATGATGATGTTGATTGGCGCTTGAATTTCAACAGAAGCGAGAGAAGCGTAAGCATGAGAAGATCCTGAGTGAGGAGCTCTACCCGGCCGTCACGAACCTCAACCAGTTCCTGCCCCCTCAGCATTGCATTGACTACATTGCCTGGGACATGGCTCGTTACACCAAGAGGTGCGTGTGCATTTGTATGTGTGCATGTGCACATGCGTGTATATTTGCATATGCGTGTATATGTGCACATGCGTGTATATGTGCACGTGTGTATATGTGCACATGTGTGTATATTTGCACATGTGTGTATATTTGCACATGTGTATATGTCCACATGCGTGTATATTTGCACATGTGTGTATATGTGCACATGCGTGTATATGTGCACATGCGTGTGCCTTGGTGCATCCTCCACCCTCCAAATGCAGGTGCTCAACCTCCCAATGGTCGTTGGTAAATAAAAGTAATATAAACATACATTGTGTTTAATGTGATGTAGTTATATCAGGAGAGGGCTTGTTACACTCTGACATTTTAATGAGGCGATGGGGGGGTTACCAAGGCAACTTGAGCATTAAGCACTAACTAGCGATCAGTGGGTAAAAGCAACACCTCAGGTCAAGGCTAACATAACCAACCATCAAAACAACAGCTACGAAGTTGCAGAGAAGACCACCAGGAAGACAATAGGGCAAAGGTCAAGGGCTGCATTTTTTGTTAAGGAGAAATGGACAACAGCGGAGTCCTGTGATTGGATAGTCCCATGATTGGTTTGTCCTGTGATTGGATAGTCCCATGATTGGTTTGCCCTGTGATTGGATAGTCCCTACACCCACCATCAACCAACCAAAATAAACCAACAAAATTAGCTGGATGACAGAAAAACATCATCCTGAGGGTTCATTGATTTCATTAATTAATTAACTAACCAACCAATAAATCAGACAACCTCAGATAATCAAATACAGTGTGTTTTCCACAATAATCTGACTTTTCCTTCTTGAAGTGTGTTGCTAATGGCTATGCACTGATGAGTTATGTGCCTCGTTGTTTCTGTGCAGTAAACTCTGTAATGTGCTGGACCGGTTGGGTATGATTGCTGAGAACGTCGTGAAGAGGACTGGCTTCTTTGTCAACCGATCAGATTTCTACTGTCACACGTTGCGACCTGACGAGAGGTATGAAAACATCTGAGCGCACGCACACACATACATACAAACACACACACACACACACACACACACACACACACGTAACTGGCTGTAACCGGCTGAATGGCTCAGGTCACCTTCAGGCTGACAGTTCTGTTCCCGTGAGTAAACTGAGCTTTAGAGCATCACACTGCAGAGGTGGGCAGACTGACTGAGGCAACAGGAGGACTGTGCTGCTCTGTGTAAGCCAGCACAAGTTGATTGGTCAGGCCCCTTCTGATTGGACAGGCCCCTTCTGATTGGACAGGCCCCTTCTGATTGGTCAGGCTCTTTCTGTCATCTCTGTGCAGATGGGGTGATTTGGCAGGACTGGTCACTGCTCATGGCAGAATACAGGTATGCTTGTTACACGTGCACACATCTCCCCAAGTTTTTCCTTGCCTCTTTCGCCCTTGGCTTGCTCACTGGGGGCTTGGACTCGGACACTTGTAAAGCTACTGTTGTAAAAAGCACTATATAAATATCAGGGGGGTTTGTAGCATCTTTACATTTTTGTTTCCATTTATCAAAATAATTTCTAAACTTTTCCCGAACAGTCTGTGTGGTTGAGAGGTTTGCTTGATTTTTGCTTGGTTTAGTGTCTCTACCTACAGAATTGGACAAATGATGTTAGTGGTGTTTCTATGGTGCCCATGTTTGTGATTCATTGTTAGACTGGAGTTCTGAGGACTAACTGTGTGGACTGCCTGGACCGCACCAACACCGCCCAGTTCATGGTGGGGAAGTGTGCTCTAGCCTATCAGCTTCACGCTCTTGGGATGATTGACAAGCCAAAACTACAGTTTGACACGGACTGCGTCAGGTACCATCTGAAATGTCAAGTTTAGATTTATGTAATATAATAACATATAATATAATTTAGATTTATAATAAAATCATAATATTTATTTATATAATAAAAACACGTCTGTTTTGATTCCAACGTAAATGTAAATAGAAATCATAACCTATTGTTACACATACTATAATAAAGGAATACAAATCTTATTAATATACAGAATATCGTGTTCATTGCTTCAGCAATAATGTTCAGTATGCAGGGAGTGTTGAATGGTGAATGAGTTAAGCACTGCAGTGTGTTCGGTGTGGCAGTAGTTTGTGTGATTAAGTGCATTTTTATCCAAATGAAAACACTGGGAGGAAGATTCCAGAAGACCTGAACTTGGGATGATATTTATACTCACGTGCAGGTTGTTTGAGGAGCTGTATGAAGATCATGGGGACACTCTGTCTCTGCAGTACGGAGGCTCTCAGCTGGTCCACCGAGTCAAGACATATCGCAAGATTGCCCCGTGGACACAGCACTCCAAGGACATCATGCAGACACTGTCTCGCTACTACAGCAATGCCTTCTCAGGTGTGACATGGGCGAGGCCATTTAACTCCTCCCACCGTTGCATATTCATACATACAGACCCACACACATTCGCTGTCTCGTTTCCGTGATTTTGATGTTTGAAAAGCCAGTATTAAACTGAGGTAAGTGTGATGTTGCTAGGAGTAAAACAGATGCTCAGATCAATGACTGTAGCCTGTGTGTGAGTCGCCATACAGCACATACATGGGGGTAGTGCACATACATGGGGGTAGTGCACATACATGGGGGTAGTGCACATACATGGGGGTAGTGCACATACATGGGGGTAGTGCACATACATGGGGGTAGTGTCCATGTGTTCATTTGTCCCCTGTCAAACACACGCTGCTGGTTACCATAATGGATCAGAAGTTTTACTCAGCCAAATGAGGGTTCTAGAGTTTTAGAGGGAAACTGGTACAAGCCATCAGGTCCACCATCAGCAAGTCTCATTTTTCATACTGATTTATTATTCATGTTAATTATACACTGTGGCTATTGTACAGTATGATTTAATATAATTTCTTGCTGTACACAAGAGCAAGACAGATGTTGGTCTCCTGGATTTGCTGGCATTGCTGCTTAGGGTGATGAAGTGCTCCACTTGGTTCTGGTTCTGCACTAGCTTGATTGTAAATATCTGCTTGAAAGAAACAGACTCATCATTCATCCAGATCGGGTATGAATGTATTAGGATCAGTGAAGAATTAAATACAAATTTCAGCCACAGCTACACACTAGTGGAGACTTTAATTGCCCCTCATTTAATTGGCCTTAATCATTAGTGGGTAATATTCTGCCTAACGTGGTCGCCCCTCTCAAATATGGCCCCTTGTGGTTATTATGCACCCTTCTTGTTTCACGTAGCAACAAATCATTGTCTGTTCTCCATGGTTACAGAGCTCTTTTGCACGCCTCTAAACCTCCATATTAAAATGTGTCTCTACCCTCGAGCCCAATCAAGAAAGTAATGAGTCCTTATGCTGCAGTCACCAAATGTGCCAAAACCCTCTTTCCTGGATGGAGAATCAGTGCTTCCAACCAAACCTTGTTTCCTTTTACCGTTTTAGTTTCCACTAGTAATTTGTGTTCTGGGTGTTGGTGACGCTGTGAGTCTGTACTTCTCCCCTCCGGTTATTCAATTATGTGTTTTCTGTTGCTTAACGAGATGATTATCACAGGAGAATATGAGAGGTCTCCAGTGTTGAGGCAAGATGAGCATGTTTACTGCGGCCTTCCTGAGTCCTGGTGAAGACTTCAGCCTATTAACCCTGGAGAGTATTACCCCTGTCCCAGTGTGTAAGGTTTGGATGACAACGCCAGACTGGTGATTTTAAAGGTAGTGTGTTTTTGTGTGTTAACCTGCAGGAGTATGGAGATAAGACAGGAGATATTCACTTCTGTAAAATTGCTGATCTGAAATCCTTTCTAATCCTGGTCAGTTTGATTGCTGTTAGTGCTGATTCATTAGTGCTGATCTTGGAATGGTGCTCCTATGTTGCACAACAAAGTCAGTGACTTTCATAAATTGTGTAGTGTTGTGTTTTTTGTTGAGTGATTGTTTCCTTCATGTGAGCCCTGGGCTGCTCTACACGTGTGATGTACTGAATGTTACTAGTACAGTACCATCTCATTGTGCAAATGCCCAGTGGTTTTCCAGACACATATCCAAACACTGCTCCTAGTGGTGTAGTTATGTACTGCAGTCCAGACAGCAGACATGCCTGTCAGGTTTTGAAGATATGGAACAAAAAGGTTTGCGAATAACGGATGTGATTTATGTGCGTATGCTTAAGCAGTCGGTGCGTCTGGGGTCGCGGTACCCTGGGCCAACCTCACCTGAGCCTCCATCACCACATCTTCCCCTCATTCTCATCCTGCTTTGTCCTCTGGAGTGGAGGATGTGGTGCTGGCAGGATGAGCTGTGAGTCACTTGCTCAGGCTTCATTTCTGTGCTGGTTAGTTGGGGCGAGTCCCTTTGACACGTCCCCATGCTGTCCAAAGCAGGAACATTTAAGGACATCTAGGAGTTGTTGAAATTAGAAAGAAATCAACACTACAAAACATGAGAAACATTCAAAGATGGCTTGAAAATATCTCATCTGAATGGTAAGCCCTTTCCACATGAGAGATCTTTTCATTTCTTTTTTGATTTAGTCCTTTTCTATTTTATTTTTATTCTTTTAAATATTTTTTTATTTACATGATAGAACTGAATTGTTTTAACTCTAGGGGTGATGGGCAAACGTCTGAAATAAAAATAGATTTTAAGTGGAGCAGACCACTGATGTTAAAGTCCCAGCCCTGGGAACCATAACTGATGTATTTGGATTTACAGACTTTCTTAGGATGGTTTAACTGTAGTTTAGTCCTCTGAACGTCCGGGTGGAATTCAGGTCCATGGTGTGTCCTGCATGCTACACACTTAGTTACAGTGTTTTTTAGTTACAGTAACAAAAACATGGCAGAACTAAACAAGGATAGCCTAACTACACATCACATGGACCAACCATGTCTAAGTCTTAGAATTTATTTTCATGTTTAAAAGTATTTGTTTTTATGTACATTTTAAAGTTACACCAATTAAGAAATGTGATCCTTATTAAAAATTAAGGGCAATCACAGTGGTATAGATATCTATTAACAGTCTGATAACGCCAGTCTGATAGTGCCAGTCTGATAGCGCCAGTCTGATAACGCCAGTCTGATAGCGCCAGTCTGATAGCGCCAGTCTGATAGTGCCAGTCTGATAACGCCAGTCTGATAACGCCAGTCTAATAGCGCCAGTGAGCCGTGGAGCAGGAGTTTCCTGTGCAGCTTTGACTTCACACGTGTTTGCAGTGGCAGGAGGGTGAGTTACATCTCAGCATTACTATGTAAAATGCGAGTGGTGGTGCTGGGAGAGAGACGGACTCAGAGAAACGTGCTCATTTAGCTCTTAATTACAGGATATTAGTGCAGTCAGCACTGCACCTGGCTTTACAGGCGGAGAGTGAGTGGGGGAGAGTGAGAGGGAGATGTCTCTATGTCTCTGCTGGCGATATGGGACCTGCCACCTGCCAAAACTCGATCCACGTGCCAGTCCTCACACACTTCTCACACACTCTTCACACACTCTCACTCCTGTGTGTTGCATCGCCTTTTTTCTCCACCTCAGAATGTTTTGAGTGTTTGGCCATCACACACCACCACATCACCACAGTTACTGCCTCTGCTATCACTTCTCATGCCTGTATGACCACTGTCTGTGTGTGTGTGTGTGTGTGTGTGTGTGCGTGCATTCTCTCTACCGGCTGACTCCCAGACGCAGACAGGCAGGATGCCATAAACCTCTTCCTGCAGGTGTACCAACCCTCAGAAACCAAGCCTCACCTGTGGGAGCTGCCCACTGACTTCTACCTCCATCAGAGCAACACTATGGTGCTGCCCCAGGAGAGACGCAGGTGTGTGTTCACCTAGGCAGGTGTGTGTTCACCTAGGCAGGTGTTATTCTTCCGGGTCGTGCCTGGCGGCACTCGGGCCTGCCTTTGCGGGCCTTGCATAAGCAGAGCTCCAGATTACTCAGTGCCTGTTGAGTAGCACTGATTAAGGTGCTGATGGCTCTGGATGGACCGTTGGTCCCGATGGGTCAGCAGTATTCCAGTGAAAGAAAGAGCCTAGAATCTAACCTGTTTTTCTTGCCATAAACCTGCTCTTAACACACTGGAGTGATTCCTCTACGTTTGGAGATAAATTGAATAAAAGGCCATATTTTTTATTTTATTTATTTATTTCTTGTTCCAGTGAAATGATTGTTACCCAGGGAGGGCATTATGGTGATGTGTGTGCATTATAGTGGTGTGTGTGCCTTACTGGGTGTAAAGCAGTTTTGTCACATTTGTAGAGATCTGTAGAGCTCACTGTTGCAAATGGCAAGAAAACATGTTTTGAATAATTCTGTCATTCCATTTACACAGTTACACGTACTGGTGGTCCGAGGGGCTGCTGACCCACCTCCCTGTGCCGTATGATGAAGGTATTTCTGCCCTTTCTGTGTCACTCTTTTGGGGCAAACTGGGGCAGATACTAGGGGTATCAAATGATCTTCCTTGAGGTAACTTTCAGTTACTAAAAATAACACAGTGGTGGAAGTGAAGTATTACTGAATGATCTCCATATTTTGATATCTATAAAATGTTTGAAGTACATAATTTGCACATAGATTGCAAGTTCACAAAAGACTGGACTCATAGCTTACGTTACATGTTATGTATAGTTTGTCAATAGTGGTACAACTTTATTACACTGTTTACTTCATATTGCAGGTTTATATATATGTGTGTGTATATATATATATATATATATATATATATATATATATATATATATATGATATATATATGATTATATATATATGATTCTGATTATATATGATTATAACTGAGGCTCTGAATTCCGCATTATAATAGACTCTGAATGAACTGAGATTCTAGACTGAATTCTGCGATATAAGAGATTCGAGACTCTGAATTCTGGGTTTCTTCTCACTTCAGTTCCCTGTGAGAAAAACAGGAAAAAAGTGTCTGTGAAACGAGTGAACAGGTATGACGAGAGCACAGACATGTACACGGAGTTCTTCCGCCCTTACGAGCTCACGGCGTTCGACGACACGTTCTGCATGGCCATGACCAACTCTGCAAGGTCAGTTCAGCCCTGTTCACTTTCCAGCAGGGTGCCAGTGTATGCTAGCTTGTGTGTATGTTAGCTTGTGCGTATGCTAGCGTGTGCTTATGCTATCTTGCGTGTATGCTAGCGTGTGCGTATGCTATCTTGCGTGTATGCTAGCGTGTGCGTATGCTAGCTTGTGCGTATTTGTCAGTCACTGTAGGGCGTGTTCTTTAGTGGAGGAGAGGGGGCGTGTTCTTTAGTGGAGGAGAGGGGACGTGTTGTAATGAAGTTGTTAGTCTTTAACATTTCTCCCCTTACTAGAACACTACGGCAGTTTTGTACATCGCTCCGTCGTGCCTGCTAAATGCCATAAACCTAAATTCCATAAATCTAAATGTAAATGTACTAGAATGATTTACATTAGTTTCAACATCACTTGCGGTCCGGTAACAATATAGCTTTAAGATTTGAATGGCCTCATTATGCATCCATGTTTGCATAATTACAGTTATAATTATGCTTAATTTCCCTTGGCCACCTCAGTTTTGGCCCTTTTAACCAGTGACGTTTTGTTTTCATTGTGTTGTCTGTCTTAGGGAGTTTATGCCGAAGAGTGTTGGACTAGATCCCAGCCCATTCACCGTGCGTAAACCAGAGGAGACTGGAAAATCCGTACTGGGGTGAGTGTGGACTTTAGTCCATTAATAAACCGCTGTGTTCGCCTGCACAGGGGTGGTTCTCCTGTGCTTTTAATGTGTCAATTTCCACTTAAACCAGTTAATTTTACTAAGATGCTAGACTTGTTTGTCATCTGTGTGTCCAGTAATTTTCCCTTTGCCTATGAGACACGCAATAAGACAGATATTCTGAGAGTTCTTTGAGGACAATGTCTTCCCAAGTGAAGCCGTAGACACAAGAGGCTTAACAACCAGTCTGTGGTATTAAAGCAGCTGTACCAGCTGGAGGCCCAGGGACACACATGAATGCAAACTAAATGATTAGATATGCTAGATACACCGAATCACACCCAGCCTGCAATGATGTGATTAAAATGACTTACAGCCCGGTTAGTTACTCTGTGTAGTGGAGATCACATCTTTAGCATTCACAAGAAAGGCATCTTCTGCAACCAGATCTCTGCCAAATATTCTTTTGTCAGTTCTATAGACCTGTCAGGAAGAATTATTAGAATAAAAATAAATAATAATAGAGAATATTTAGATCCTGCATGTCTGTAATGGGAAATAAGATTAATACGAGAGCCGCGTCTGTCTATTTGTTTTCGGCATATTGCTTTGAGGACAACACAGTGAGATGTTTCATAATGGAGCGGTGAAGAGCCACGCTGCGCCTTCGCTTCCATAGCGTTAAACATGACATATGACCACAACTGGTCTAAATGTGAAGTATTAACATCAGATCTGACCACAACTGGTCTAAATGTGAAGTATTAACATCAGATCTGACCACAACTGGTCTAAATGTGAAGTATTAACATCGGATCTGACCACAACTGGTCTAAATGTGAAGTATTAACATCGGATCTGACCACAACTGGTCTAAATGTGAAGTATTAACATCGGATCTGACCACAACTGGTCTAAATGTGAAGTATTAACATCAGATCTGACCACAACTGGTCTAAATGTGAAGTATTAACATCAGATCTGACCACAACTGGTCTAAATGTGAAGTATTAACATCAGATCTGACCACAACTGGTCTAAATGTGAAGTATTAACATCAGATCTGACCACAACTGGTCTATATGTGAAGTATAAACATCAGATCTGACCACAACTGGTCTATATGTGAAGTATAAACATCAGATCTGACCACAACTGGTCTAAATGTGGATATTAACAGTTGTGGAATTAATCATTCAGGCAATCAAAAAACGCTGGGATATTATTCCCTACGATGCCATGAGGGGAGTGATGTGGAGTTAGTTTTCTGGGGGTGATTTGATGTGGAGTGAGTTTCCTGGGGGTGATTTGATGTGGAGTGAGTTTCCTGGGGGTGATTTGATGTGGAGCGAATTTTCTGGGGGTGATTTGATGTGGAGCGAATTTTCTGGGGGTGGTTTAAGGAAAATAAATCCAGGGCTATGGTGACCATTCCAGCTGCTTGAGAAAATTAAATACTATATGTTCTTGAAAGCTTTAATTTATGTTTGAAAAAGTTCCATATAACGTACCAGAGGTGACGTTATAAAATAATATTCCATACCTCCCTATGACCTCATTTCTACTGAATAACCGCATAACCGCAAACATAATCATAGTCATAGTAAACATAATCATAGTGTTTGAGACATTTATCAGACTGACCCACTTTTCCATTTCAAATCTGTTTCAAGTCTGTTTCCAGAGCTCTCTCTATACCACGGTATGAAGGCTAATAAAGAGCTCTCGTAAGGCTGCAGTTTACTGACTGATCCATGACCAGTTTTTGATGTACATGTTCTTGATATCCACTTCCTACCTAAGGAGATCAGAGATCCCAGCCAGCTCTTACTGACAGTAGACAATATTGGTGCGGCTCCATCTCTAACACTTCTTCATCTGCTATCTAATAGGCCCTGAGGTCCAGGGCTACTCATCTGTGGTGCTGGCAGATCCTCTTCATTTGTTCCCCTGTTCATACCTGGTCCCCTGTTCACACCTGTTCACACCTGATCCCCTGTTCACACCTGTTCACACCTGTTCACACCTGGTCCCCTGTTCACACCTGGTCCCCTGTTCACACCTGTTCACACCTGTTCTCTTGCACGGTGGAGGCAGTCGACCCTCATGTCTCTTCATTTTGCCGGCTCAATCTCACTGGCCATTTTCACTAGTCATTTGTGGTGTGCCATTGTCTTGCTTGACTCATCAGGGTCTCTAGTGGAAATTCTACATTTTATAGCCACTTTCAGGTGATTCTTAGGGTTTTTTAATAATAAACTCTACATAATTAAAATGATGAATTCTGTATTGTTTTTAATTTAACAGTTTTTTTATTGCTGGAATGAAACAGAGTTTGGCAATTTCCTCCAGCTATTTAGGCACGATAGCTGCTAATCGGGGATGGCTAACTAGCTCATGCTTCCTCCACGGCACGTGTACACGCTGCATCATTTAGAGGAAGCGTGCGGTACAGAGGCTCAGTTATGCTCTGAGCTCTGGTTCCTGTAGGAACATCCCTCTCAGCAGCACTCATTTTCATTTTTTTCATTTCATTTTTTCATTTAAACCCACTTCTTTTATCTAAGACCAGCTGAAGCAGACAGCCATGAAGGATGTATATGCATGTACTGTGCATCATGTGATGGAGCGTGTACAGCACACAGCATCACGAGTGTCTTGTGTATTATGGTGATATTCTTGCAAATCAGCAGTCTTGGTTGTTTCCCAAGGAGATTTTCCCACAATCCTCTTAGGAATCCTGCCACAGTGCTCATGTGGCTCCTCCCCTCTGACCCTCCGTTCAGTGTAACCAGGTTTCTGGGATGTGTAGTATGTCACAGATGCTGTTGCCTTGAATATAAGTTGAAGTCTTTTAACTGCACATTAAAACATCAGCAGCTCCTCAGACTGCCCAGCCTTCACTGTGCTTCACCGCTGTGCTTCACCACTGTGCTTCACCGCTGTGCTTCACCACTGTGCTTCACCGCTGTGCTTCACCCCTGTGCTTCACCGCTGTGCTTCACTGTGCTTCATCCTCCCTCTGTCTCTGTCTGCAGTAATAAGTTCAGCAAGGAGGAGGCGGTCCTGCAGCGTAAGACTGCGGCCAGCGCCCCCCAGCGAAGAGCAGATCTCCAGCAGCTCGGAGGATGACTCCGAGGAAGATCGTGAGGATGACGCCACTGCCTCACAGCGCTCCACACCAGTCAAGGTCACTGAGATGGGTGACGGCGTCCGTGTCCAGGAGGTAGGGGGCGTCCCCTCGTTAACCAATCACTGGGTGTGAAAGTGCTGGACAGCAGCAGTGAACCTGTGGCACACTCGGAGCTCTAAATCGATCGTTAAGCAATTACTGACTCGTCAGTCAAATGTGTGTTCCTGGGGTCACTGGGGTCGTGAGCAAAGGGTTAGGCAGCCAGTCGTGACCTCTGAGGAGAGTTCATCATCTCTGAGGTCACACAAGCTGTTGTTCTATGGTCAACTTCTATTTCTCCCTCTCTCTCTCCCTCTCTTTCTCCTTTTCTTTCTCTCTCTCTTTCTCCCTCCCTCTTGCTCTCTCTCCCTCTCTCATTCTTTCTCTCTCTCTGGCTCTCTCTCTCTTGCTTTCTCTCTCACTCTCTCTCACTATATTAATCTCCACAAAAGCAGACTTTGTTTAGCACTGTTTATGAACAACTCACCCTTCAGTTTGCTCTGTGCCCACATTAGTTACATACAGACCCTTACTGTCTCTATCTCTAGCAAAATGACATGTACTAGTAAAAATACCCTGTAGTTCCAGTTCCCATCAGCCCCTTCCCCATCAGCCCCTCCCCCATCAGCCCATTTCCCTCTGATGACCTGTAGCTTCTTCTATTAACTGCATCTTTCACATTGTACATTTCATGGTATAATAGCTCAACAATTCACAGTGCATACTGAGTAATACGTTCTAAGATATATATAATATTATATAATAAATAATTCATGAACCTGGGCTTTGAGTTTACATTGAGTAGAGTGTACTAAATTAACAAATCAATCAATTGATTAATGTTGTGTACTAAATTAACAAATCAATCAATTGATTAATGTAAGCAAGAACTGATAATCATTTTCTTGTCTGTACCAAATATTATTCACTTTCACAGTGCTCATACAGTGATACTACACTCACACGCGCACACTCCCTCCTACTACACACACACACACTCCCTCCTACTACACACACACACACACATACACTCTCCCTCCATTTTCCTCTTTGTAGCTACACATCCCACACGTGTGACTCAAGGTTTTTTGTCCTGTTGCCATGCCAACGAGGCTGCTTGGTTTTGTTTTCTTGCTGAGACAGAAAGATAATGAGAGAGGGAGAGGGGGAGGGAGAGAGAATGGGAGAGGGAGAGAGAGGGAGGGGGAGGGAGAGAGAGGGAGGGGGAGGGAGAGAGAATGGGAGAGGGAGAGAGAGGGGGGAGGGAGAGAGAGGGAGGGGGAGGGAGAGGGAGGGATAGGGGAAGGGAGAGAGAGGGAGGGATAGGGGAAGGGAGAGAGGGGGGGAGAGAGAGAGAGGGAGAGGGGGAGGGAGAGAGGGGAGGGAGGGAGAGGGGGGGGAGAGAGAGGGAGGGAGAGGGGGGGGGAGAGAGAGGGAGAGGGAGGGAGAGAGGGGGGGAGGGGGGGGGGGGGAGAGAGGGAGAGAGAGGGAGAGGGAGGGAGAGTGTGTTTGTATAAGTATATACAACACCTATGTGCATATGTCCCTTACCAGTCAAAGGTTTGACACACTCTGCATTTTTAATGATTTCAACATAAAGAAAAACAGGGAAGATGCCAAACCAATTAAATGACATGTTATTATTCTCTAATAAGCAAATATTGACTAACATAGATATTAGATTGAAGCAACTGTCCTGTATTTGGACGACAGCTGTGAACTGTGTTCTGTTGACCTGTGATGCTCCTCCATCAGGCCAGAAGACGCTCACACACAAGCAGAGACCTTGTGGTGAGGAACTACAGTTCTGAAATAAAAACTTCTGCTGAGGGTGCATTTACAATTGTGTGTGTGCGTGCGTGCACACGTGTGTGTGTGTGTGTGTGTGTGACCTTGTGCAGGCTTCTGAGCTGGAGCTGCACAGTGTGTGTGTGTTGGACACACAGCTGTAGCCTCAGGGACGTGTCCATGCAGGGGACACCTGTGACACACACACACACACAGTCTCCACTGGACTCTCCTGTGTGCTCATCAGCCATGGCACATCACTTAGAAAAGGCCAGTCACACACCTAGTGTGGTGGGGACCTCCACCTCAGCCAAAAGGGAGAGGTGATGAGAGCCACACACACACACACACACACACACACACACTCAAATAATGCTGAACAATTCTGTAATTCTGAACACTCAGAGCTCATTGCACTTGTTAGATTACACTATCTGTGTAGTTGTGGTGTTTGGACTCACCTGTGTAGTGTGTGGTGCTTGGACTCTGTGTAGTGTGTGGTGTTTGGACTCGTTATCTGTGTGGTGTCTAAGGTTATGCTGTGCTTTGTTTCCGTGGTCACCTGCCCTATGCGTCTGTTCCAGCTCAACTGAGCAGGACCTTCCAGGGGAAACGTTGGTCACGGTTAAAGAATCTAAAGCACAGATGGTGATTGTTTAGCAGTGGAAATTCAGAAGCTCAGAGTTCTTTGTGTTTGTGGACCTGCGGTTGTGTCCTCAGTGGTGTGTGGCTGTCGGTGTGTTGCCCACACCCATGGGAGCCTGCAGGGACTCCACCTGTCCTGCTCGTGTGGGCTGATGTTACATGTAGGCTCGCGTTACGTGTGGGCTGATGTTACATGTAGGCTCGCGTTACGTGTGGGCTGATGTTACACGTAGGCTCGCGTTACGTGTGGGCTGATGTTACACGTAGGCTCGCGTTACGTGTGGGCTGATGTTACATGTAGGCTCGCGTTACGTGTGGGCTGATGTTACATGTAGGCTCGCTCGCGTGTGGGGCTGATGTTACATGTAGGCTAGCGTTACGTGTGGGCTGATGTTACATGTAGGCTTGCGTTACGTGTGGGCTGATGTTACATGTAGGCTCGCGTTACGTGTGGGCTGATGTTACATGTAGGCTCGCGTTACGTGTGGGCTGATGTTACATGTAGGCTCGCGTTACGTGTGGGCTGATGTTACATGTAGGCTCGCGTTACGTGTGGGCTGATGTTACATGTAGGCTCGCGTTACGTGTGGGCTGATGTTACATGTAGGCTAGCGTTACGTGTGGGCTGATGTTACATGTAGGCTTGCGTTACGTGTGGGCTGATGTTACATGTAGGCTTGCGTTACGTGTGGGCTGATGTTACATGTAGGCTTGCGTTACGTGTGGGCTGATGTTACATGTAGGCTAGCGTTACGTGTGGGCTGATGTTACATGTAGGCTAGCGTTACGTGTAATGTTACGCATGCACAAGCGTGAGAGAGGCTAACCCCAACCCTGGGCCGATCTAACCCCGACTCCTCCCTCCTCGGCCGTGAGAAGCTGCCTCTCCGTCTGCAGGAGCACTGGCTATTTATCGCCCCCATCTGTTGCCATGGTGAGGTGGGACAGTGTGCTGCAGTTGCCGTTGCCCAGGTAACGGGCAGTGTGCAAAGCCCCAGTGCTGCCAGCGTCGCCCGCTGAAGAACATGATGGAAAGTTCTGGAACTCCAGCAGGTGTTGTTCAACCTTCCTGCCCTGTGTCCTCTTGTGCTGTTTCTCTGCCCATCTGCCTCTCTCTCTCCCCCCCCCCTCTCTCTCTCTCTCTCTCTCTCCCTCCCTCCCTCTCTCTCTCCCTCCCTCTCTCTCCCTCTCTCATGCTCTCTCTCCCACCCTCTCTCTATCTCTCTCTGTCCCTTTCTCTCTCGTGATATCTCTTTCTCCCTCTCTCTCTCTCTCTCTCTCTCCCTCCCCCTTCTCTCTCTCTCTCTCTCCTCTCTCTCTCTCTCTCTCCTCTCTCTCCCCCTCTCTCTCTCTCTGTCAGTAACTCACACGTGTTGCTGTACCCTAAATCTAAGCAGATCTACATATTGATTAAATGGCACAAGTTTTTTTTTTTTTTGCAGCTGCTCTGTGCCATCATGCAAATGTGATTGAAGATCGTAAACCAAATTATGCCATATAGTAATAAACCTACTTGCATGTAAATCTTTGTCCAAACTTTGTCCAACTTCCAATGTCCATGGAAGGGAGCAAGATCCTTATGTATGTGATACAGCTCACCATTAGGAAGAATACCTCAGCTATTCTTTATACACCAGTGTTTCCGATCTAAACTCTTGCTGTCATGGGTTTTATCCCTTACACAATGTCTTTCCTTGAGGTCTAATTTATACTCTAGTTCATCATGTGTTTAATTAATGCATCAATCTTTGAGATTTCACCTTAATTCTGCTCCAGTATGGTCTCATTTTTCATGTATGAAATTTTGGACCCCGGAGCAAGAATGCAGACCCTGTACACACATGCACTCTGAGTGTTTCATGTGTAAAGCAGTGTGTGTGTGCAGACCCTGTACACACATGCACGCTGAGTGTTTCATGTGTAATGATGGATCACCTCAGAAAGGGCGACCAAGGAGAGAGACATGACTGATAAAATATTTAAATGTCAGACTCATTACCTGCTTTATACAATAATTATACTCCACCATACACTCCACTTCGATTCCATTTTGGTATGTGGGAGACCCTCTGACAGCAATAAATGTGCAGTTCTGTGTCGATATATGTTGACTGTGGATTAGATTTAGCAGTGAATGTGGAAAAGACTCAATGCTGCTCTTGCACTATATAAATATACCTGAGTGGCACGGCTTTGTGTTCAGGGTTCTGCCCAGTACACATGGCTTTGTGTTCGGGCTTCTGCCCAGTATGCACGGCTTTGTGTTCAGGGTTCTGCCCAGTACGCACGGCTTTGTGTTCAGCGTTCTGCCCAGTACACAGGACACTGGGGCATTTAAAGACTTAGGTAGTTTTACAGAACTGAATCGAGTGAACGATGTGTATTACACTGTGTGTGATGTCTGCAGCTGTTTTGCACTTGTATGAAATGCCATGTCGTGGAAATCAAATACACACAAGTTTTGTTTTTAAAAGTATCCAGTTCTGTTTCTTTGACGTGGTTAATGCTGTTTGTTTTCATTTTTTCTTTGTTCCTTTTTACTCTGTTGTCGTGGTTCCCAAACCTGCCCCATGGATCATATCAGTGTCCACATATGACCCAACCAGCTATGGACCCAGAGTTACTGACCTGTTGGCCTTTCACTCCCCAGCAGGACCAGCAGAACCCCGGCAGGGAGGCGTATGGGCTGGACCTGTCTGCCCTGCCCAGGGAGCAGGACCTTCTCACATACCTCAGGTGACACTTCACACTGTCTAAAGCACTGCCGAAGGGAAGAGTGTATGTGTGTGAGTGTGTGAGTGTGTGTGTGTGTGTGTTTAAAAAGCAAATCTTAGTTTCTAAAGTTTCTAAAATTTTCAGTCACCTCTCTGGGTTTACAGTCACATCGCTGGGTTTACAGTCACATCGCTGGGTTTACAGTCACCTCGCTGGGTTTACAGTCACATCGCTGGGTTTACAGTCACCTCGCTGGGTTTACAGTCACATCGCTGGGTTTACAGTCACCTCGCTGGGTTTACAGTCACATCGCTGGGTTTACAGTCACCTCTGGGTTTACAGTCACCTCGGGGTTTACAGTCACATCGCTGGGTTTACAGTCACCTCGCTGGGTTTACAGTCACATCGCTGGGTTTACAGTCACCTCGCTGGGTTTACAGTCACATCGCTGGGTTTACAGTCACCTCGCTGGGTTTACAGTCACATCGCTGGGTTTACAGTCACATCGCTGGGTTTACTCCTCAGTGGACAGTCACTGACTGGTGAATGTCCAATAGGACACACTCGGGCGTTATCATAGCTCCTATTTGAAATGCAAATGAGACTGGGGCTTTGGTGGTCACTGTTGAATTTGCATAATGACCTTGTCATCTTTGAGGACACATTTGAAAGGCATTTCAAATGCTAAATTCTATTTAAACATCATGGAAAAATACATTTATCATATGATGTATTTGCGTGAAATCTTTAAATAGTCTTTTCTGGGCTCTGATGGATTGCTCTGTAAAGCAGAATAGTATTACAAATTAGTATAATAGTAATAGTAATAATATAATAGTTTTATAGTAATAATAATATAATAATGTAATAGTATTATAAAATGGTATGCAATTTCATATTATATATCATCTGCTGTGGATTTAACCATATGCAGTGGACACATGGTAAATACAAGTCCATGTGCTTTCATAACTCATACTCATAACTCATATCATACTCATACTAAGCATTCCCTAGTTTCTGTAGCTCTGTACTGACTATATGCACTGAATAGGACCTGATTTGAGCCTAGTGTTAGTTTTAGTGTTAGTGTTTGGGTTAGTGTTGGTGTTGCTGTTGGTGTTGCTGTTAGTGTTGCTGTTAGTGTTGCTGTTGGTGTTGGTGTTGGTGTTGGTGTTGGTGTTGGTGTTGGTGTTTGTGTTGCTGTTTGTGTTGGTGTTGGTGTTGTTGTTGGTGTTGCTGTTAGTGTTGCTGTTTGTGTTGGTGTTTACCTAGTTTGAATGTATCTGAGTGAACACGTGTCATCATAATACAATCACAGTCCTCCAGTTTTCATACAGTATGGCCCTATTTCTCCCTATTTCTCTGTTGTATCTTAGCTTGTTGTGTCTGTCTCTGCCCTCGTGTTCAGGTCTGACTGCAGGTGTCCAACTCACTGATCCACTTTCTCAGAATGTTCTGATTAGCGCAGTCATGCCATGCAAAGCCCAGCCGTCCCCGTAACACTTCCTGTGTGTTATCAACGACATCAGTGGCCTGACACACACTGACACCCACCTCCACCATACACACACATATGCGAGTTCATTTTCAGGGTGTTAGTGAGTTCATATCCAGCCTTCCTCTGTGTGTGTGTGTGTGTGTGTGTGTGTGTGTGTGTGTGTGATGTTTGTACAGGTTTGCTCATCTTGGCCAAAACCAGCACAAAGTTGAGAGAAGAGACCAACTGGTGGACTCCAGAAAAATTCTGGAAAATGTCATCAACCTGTGAGTCACACACATCTATACATGAACAGATACTCTAGAATTCACACAAATGCTGGGTAGGATGCTAGTTGCTTCTAGAGTAGCCTTATTAATAATAACATAAGATCATAATCTCATATTGTTGGAAAAAGTCCCGTTCATACCAAGACTCCCTTTTTGAATCTGGTGACTGGAAAGGTTCTGAAGTGTCTGGAACTCATTGTTATACTCATTGAATCAGTTTGGGATAAATGTCAGATTATTAGTAGAGTAAAGGTCCCAGTAAAGGAATGATCATGTTCATGAACAGTCCTCAGAAAGGATCATGTTCATGAACAGTCCTCAGAAAGGATCATGTTCATGAACAGTCCTCAGAAAGGATCATGTTCATGAACAGTCCTCAGAAAGGATCATGTTCATGAACAGTCCCCATAAAGGATCATGTTCATGAACAGTCCCCATAAAGGATCATGTTCATGAACAGTCCCCATAAAGGATCATGTTCATGAACAGTCCCCAGAAAGGATCATGTTCATGAACAGTCCCCATAAAGGATCATGTTCATGAACAGTCCCCATAAAGGATCATGTTCATGAACAGTCCCCATAAAGGCTGTGGGATTACGGGGCTCACCGTGTGTGTCAACATTCCCAGCACTACACCAGCCCCAGGCGGCTCTGTTGACACAAGGCAGTTTGGCTCCATGGATTTACGTTGTTTACGTCTAATTCTGATTCTGCTGTCTGCATGTTGCAGCATAAATTGAGAATCATCAGTCCAGAAATGTACAGTATTCAGTTTTGCAGTTGCTCATGAGCCTGTGGTGATTGTAGAGGGCACACAAGCATGATGTGGTGTTCTGCTGTAGCCCATCCACCTCCACGTTTGACCTGCTGTCCATTTGAGATGCCTGTTTGTTCACCATGGTTGTAAAGAGTGGTTATTTGAGTTACTCCAGTTATTTGAGTTTGAGTTACAACCAACGTAGCATTTCTCCTTTGAACTCTCTCTTTAACCGGGTGTTTCTGCTGTCTCAGCTCCAGTGTCTCAGCTCCAGTGTCTCAGCTCCAGTGTCTCGGTTGCTGTGTCTCAGCCACAGTGTCTCCTGTAAGAACCGAGCACTAGAGTGCATACACTCCTCACACTCAGACTCTCCTGTTCAGGACACCCTCTATCTGAACACATTGAGATTCAGCCGCACAGATGTGTGTGTGTTCGTTTCAGAGCCGTGTTGTGGATACGTGTGTCTAGTGTGTGATGAAGCTGTTGACAGGGCTCATTGGAGAAAGCTGGTTATGGTAGCACTGATGAACAAAGCTTCACTTATGGGAAGACTGTTATGTAAGGGTCAGTAAAGCTTTGTAAGTGTCCACTCGATCCATAAATATTGAACTTTTATCGTTATTTTCTGGCAGACTATACAGTGGTTGTATTTGATTTCTACTAACAAATACAGCAGTAAGTGTGTGTGTCTGTGCATGTTTGGGTGTGTGTACATCTAGGTGGGAGGGGGATCTCAGTTCTAAGCATGTCTGTGTGTGAGTGGGCCACTCAGGAAGTGTGGAGAGAGCCCTTGTATGGTCTGGATGTGAAAGGGAAAGATCGTGTTAGCCACTCAGAGGGACGACGCAGTGGACAGAGCTGTGTGCACAGACCAAACTGTGTTACACAGGACGGCACAGACCTGTGCGCACAGACCAAACTGTGTTACACAGGAAGGCACAGACCTGTGATCACAGACCAAACTGTGTTACACAGGAAGGCACAGACCTGTGTTCACAGACCAAACTGTGTTACACAGGACGGCACAGACCTGTGCGCACAGACCAAACTGTGTTACACAGGAAGGCACAGACCTGTGTTCACAGACCAAACTGTGTTACACAGGACGGCACAGACCTGTGCGCACAGACCAAACTGTGTTACACAGGAAGGCACAGACCTGTGATCACAGACCAAACTGTGTTACACAGGAAGGCACAGACCTGTGTTCACAGACCAAACTGTGTTACACAGGACGGCACAGACCTGTGTTCACAGAGCCAGAGGGGGACTGTGCCCACTGTGCTGTGACCTACTATGGTCAGTAGTAGTTCTGCTCATGACAGGAAACAGGACAGTTCCTTTCAAAATAACTAAGACACCGGCTTGTGTTTGGGTCTGTGTGGTGAAGTCAGTGATTTGGACTAGTATTCCATCCTTTTTTCGAATTGAAAGAATCAGTAGTCCAGAATGAATTTTATTATTTAAAAAAAATAATGACTAACAAAATCATCATCATTTTTGTTATTGTTAGACTTGGATATAGGGCTTTCTTAACAGCTTAAGTTAAAGCATAATAAAAACACTGAAGTTAAAAGCTTTTCATTACTAGATGTTCCTGGCATTTGTTTGTTTGTGTTATAATATGACTTTATGGCAGATTCCCACCGACACCACCATCTCAAGCTCTTCTAAGATACTTTGACAGGCTTCTGCTGCCAATATGTCAAGCTGCCATATTGCCAATTGTGATTTTAACAATTAGTCATCCACATTTACCCACACACAACACACATGACAACACACACACTAGTGATCACTAGGTGGTTGTGGTGCGTGCGCGCGCGCGCGCACACACACACACACACACACACACACACACACACACACACACACACACTAGAGAGCGGTGGGCAGCCCCAGCCCAGCACCCAGGGAGCAGTTGGGGCACAAATAATCAGGAACTCTGTTTTCCCAGTTTGAAGTGCTTGTGTGGATTTTATATTTACATTTTAATCTTTTAATGTAGCAGTTTAGGTTTTTTGGTTGCTGTGTCTTTGTCACTTGATACTGATTAGTGAAACCATCTCATGTGTAAATGCAGCAAGTCAGGCCTTACCAGCGATTGACTTTTAACTTCAAAAACACTTCAAATAGAGCCTTGGCAGCTATCCTGGAGTGTTTACTACACTAATACAGGGTTGGTGGATTCATCAGGATGATAAGTAACATGTGTCTATGTAATGACAACATAAACAACAACATAAGGATTGAGAAGACCAGAAGCTGCGCTGGTCAGTATGGAGTAAGTAGTATGGAGTATGCAGTATGGGTCTAGGAGTGGGACTATAGGTTTTGCTACTTTTACATAACAAACGTAGTTTACATAACACATCCATATCTCTTACAATAGGAGCGAATTCCCATTTTATCAATATGGGCCTTTACACACACACACACAAAGAAAGCATGTTTGATGTTATAAGTGTACAGGAGATGTTGGCCTTCCGATTTGGTTCCAGACCGCTGCCTTCCCATCAGCCCCCAGGGGAGCTCACCAGCTCAGAATGGCCCAGTGTGCTTCTCTTTACAGCAGGATCCTCATGTGGCCTTTGCTGTGTCCCCTCTCAAGATGGTTATTCATTCATTTGACTTTTTAAAGCTTGGTGCATCGTTGCTGGGATGCATTTTGAACAGAAATAGAATAATAGCAGGAAAAAAGTACCATTCATATCAAGTAAACCATGTAAGTAAGCCACTTGCTAAATATTACACAGCATGACCAGGTCAGCGTGTCCAGTTAGCACTAGCGTGTCCACTATAATGGACTAACGTAAGATAGCCAAAGTGACCAGTTTGTACCAGAGTGTCCACTTTAATGGGCTACCATAACCAGGCTAACGTGAGCAGTTTGTACTAGCGTGTCCACTTTAATGGGCTACCACAACCAGGCTAACGTGAGCAGTTTGTACTAGCGTGTCCACTTTAATGGGCTACCACAACCAGGCTAACGTGAGCAGTTTGTACTAGCGTGTCCACTTTAATGGGCTACCACAACCAGGCTAACGTGAGCAGTTTGTACTAGCATGTCCACTTTAATGGGCTACCACAACCAGGCTAACGTGAGCAGTTTGTACTAGCGTGTCCACTTTAATGGGCCACCATGACCAGGCTAACATGAGCAGTTTGTACTAGCGTGTCCACTTTAATGGGCCACCATGACCAGGCTAACGTGAGCAGTTTGTACTAGCGTGTCCACTTTAAAGGAATACTGTGTCCAGGCTAACGTGAGCAGTTTGTACTAGCATGTCCACTTTAATGGGCTACTGTGTCCAGGCTAACGTGAGCAGTTTGTACTAGCATGTCCACTTTAAAGGAATACTGTGTCCAGACTAACGTGAGCAGTTTGTACTACCGTGTCCACTTTAATGGGCTAACATGATCAGGCTCACGTGACCAGGTCAACGTGACCAGGCTCACGTGACCAGGTCGTCCCCATTAATGGTTCCCTGGGGAATTGTGACATATGGAGCTAAAATAGCTCACCGATTGTTTTCCTCTATAAAACAAATAAATGACACTGCACTTCTCTCTGTAATAACACACATTGAACTGTACGATTACATTTAAATCTCATCACAGACTACACGTTCACTCAGGCACCCACACCTGAGTTACAGGAACCTGGACTATATCACCAACAGTGCTTAGCCTTCTGTTTGTCGTCTTTTAAATAAAACCAACTGTCTTAATGCTCACCTTATATAATCTTATAAACATATCCTGTTCAATAAGAAAGCCTGAGTTTGAGATTAAGACCTGCTTTGTCTCTCATGATGGGTTCCTAGGGGACCCCACCATCAGAATGATGGAGGAAACACTGAGGAACTTCACCCAGTCCTGGAGGATTCATGGGGTTTGGAGGGTACCGTTTGTCCATTTGTCTTCGTTTCGTCTGTTTTTCAAACACTCCGCCTTTGTCACCATTTCAGAGTTCCTGTGTCATCGTTCAGTGTGGACAGTGTTTACGGGGTGGTGCCCCCCCTGGTGGACGTGGACAGCCGCTACATCTTTGAGTGCCACATTGAGGCAGGCCAGGGCCTGATCAAACCTCCACGCAGGGAAGACCAGCTTGTGTACCGCGAGTACGTCAGAAACCGATACATGTGATTCAGGTTTGTCATGCGTTCTCTCCTTTCATTTCAGTGGCTAAATCAGTTGGCCTGGTTGGTCCAATGAGCACATGTTTACCTAAAAGGTTATAATGACATCGCCCTTAATCTGCACACGGGAAGGTCTTGATAAAAGTAGCATTTTCCACTGACCTTCATCATTAGCAATCAGCATCCAGGATTTCACTGCTAGAAAAATGGTCCAAATGGACTGGTACCAACTTGCACCTTCGGTTTGGCAAAGACACTATGGAGTTTGTGTTTTATTCAACTTTCTTTTATAGTTTTTTTAAACACGGAACCAGTGTTAAGTGATCCACGAAATCAATATTACGATTTGATTACACTTTAAATGGTTATTTTATCCTCTACCTGTGGATCCCCAGTGTGTAGTTCTTGCTTTTAGGAGAATGATGATTCCTCCAGTCACATTGGTGTTTGTTTATTTTTGTAACTTGTTAATTGATTTACAGCATCAGCATGAGTAACCAGTGAAACAGGCTTAACTAAACCACTGCTGCTTTCTGTTTGCCTTCATTATTTATCCTGTTCAACTGCTTCTGTGTGATTGTCTTCATGTCAGCCGTGGTGCCTTCAGCTGATGTCCATCACTTTGATGCATTACATTTGTGTATTTATTAAACTTGTGTCCAAATAACTGGGTTTTGTGTTTCGTTTGTCACGACAACATGGGGATTAAGTGCAGAGCAGATGCTCCCTCACGCCTTCATTACCCAGCAGGCTTTGGTTTGTATCTTTTAGATGTAATTATTCTGTGAGGTTTTTCTTCCATTACAGTTTTCAGTAGTCATTTACACCAGCCCGGTCTCTCTCTCCCTCTCACTTCTCTCTCCCTCTCACTTCTCTCTCTCTCTCTCTCTCCCTCTCTCTCTCTCTCTTGCTGCCCTCTCTCCCTCTCACTCCTTCTCCCTCTCTCTCTCTCTCTCTTTCTCTCTCTCTCCCTCTCACTCATTCTCCCTCTCTCTCTTTCTCTCTCTCCCTCTCACTTCTTCTCCCTCTCTCTCTCTCTCTCTCCTTCTCCCTCTCTCTCACTCCTTCTCTCTCTCCCTCTCCCCCCCTCCCCCCTCAGTGTTAACAGGTGGTGATAAATGTGAGCCAGGCTCTCTGGCCTCATCTCCTTTTCCACACTCGCTCTTCTTCTTTTGTTCACTGGCCTCGTGAGTCCAGATGCAGACACACTCTTGCCCTCGTTGCTGTAGAAACAGGAGCAAGGGGAAGTCACATGGATCAGGGTAGCGATGACAAGATGCTCTCTCGCACGGTCTCATTCAAAACTCGAACACACACACACATTCACAGGCACTCTGTGCTACGCTGTGGCCATCACACATGTAAGAGGAGCTGTAGATATGAAGTGTGTGATAGACCGTGGAAGATAATCACCCCGGGAAGAAAACAAGACAGACATGTTTTCAACCTCGAACACTTACTGAGGGACGGGAAACGTGCACACACACATGCTGCTTTTGTGCGTTGAGTGGTGACTCAGTGAACAATACCAGGACTTCAGACAGTAAAAAATAGTCCTTTGAGTTGAAGCAGAAACAAATGTTTCTCTATTCCAACTGTAATAACTTAGTCTGGGCTTTGCACACAGCCAGCAGTGACTCAGCTTAGATTTATAATCCAGAAATTTCTGTCCGTTCTTTTGTTGGAACAGAAATAGGAGTGAGGGGAGATGTTAGAGGAGACGCCAGTGTGGACGTTACACCAGACTCTCGATCACACGCTGATCTCCGCTGCAATCCCACACAGTGGTGCTGCCATATTGAGGAATTAATCCAGTTGTGAAGCCAGTGTTTGGACACCCCTCTATGACCACATTTTTGGACTGCTCCAGGCCATGCTGACTGCTGACTGGCCACATATGTAGGAAGCACTGGAATAATAGTAACTGGGGGGGGGGGGGATGGGGTCATAAAATTCACCTGCATGACATCAGTCAGGTCAATCTGACTTAGCAGGTTTCCTCTTCAACTCCTTTTAAATCGTCTTTTATTCCTTTTGAAAAGCTGTGTCTGAAGGCGTACAAACACACATTGCAATTGCCATAGTTTCCAAAAATTGATCACTTACACGTGCAAGTTAACTGAAAAAAAGAACAAATTCAAATGCTTTGTATGGAGACTAAAGACCTTCAGATGTTCAGGTTTCTTCAAGATTTTAGAAGGTTACGAAGAAGCATCTGCAGACCCAGGGAGGTCGTACGTCTGCAGACCCAAGCAGGTCGTACGTCTGCAGACCCAGGGAGGTCATACGTCTGCAGACCCAGGCAGGTCGTACGTCTGCAGACCCAGGGAGGTCAGAGGTTGTACGTCTGCAGACCCAGGCAGGTCGTACGTCTGCAGACCCAGGGAGGTCGTACGTCTGCAGACCCAGGCAGGTCGTACGTCTGCAGACCCAGGCAGGTCGTACGTCTGCAGACCCAGGGAGGTCGTACGTCTGCAGACGCAGGGAGGTCGTACGTCTGCAGACGCAGGCAGGTCCTTCCTGCACTGAACACCCACACAACAAACAGCAGCTGCCTCTCCTGTCTGACCCACACACTTCCTATTTTTCCTTACACATTTTCACACCTGTGAGTTTTTTGTTTAATGATGCCTCTTATTTGGTTTTGCCTTCTCTGAAACAAACCCGCCCCCACCCGCCCCTCCACCCCTGACTCTACACACCCCACATACTCGCTACACGTAGCTTCATGCATCTAGTTTATAACTGCTACTCTCACCAATTTCCGCTTGCTGTGTCTTTCAGACCCTCTGCACTCCTACACCCTCCTGTGTGGGTGTCAAAAGTGCGGCTGCTACTTGTGTAAGCACAGTTTCTGTTGTTCTGGCCTAATTCACCAGGTGTGAACAGGGAGAGTGTGGAACTCAAAGACTCAAAGTCTTACATTACAGCATTATGCATTATTTTCTGTCTTCTGTCCACAATTTGAAAAGTATTATTGTTCATTGGATTAATCATGTCATACCTAAAACATGCGTATATATAATTACTGCAAAAATGACACCCAGCTCTATATATTCCTATGAGAGAGGTTCTCCCAGGGGAAAATGTCACTCACATGAACATCTGTGATGTTACAACTTATAATTAATATATCTGCAAAAGCTTTGTGGGCAATTAACAGAAGTGCCCTTCTACTTGTCTGAAAGAAAATGATCAAACAACACACAAGTGACTTGCTAAATGTCATCGTCACTTTATTTGGATCTGGGATCCAATATTTTGGGATATTTTTTAAGGTACTCTGCCGTTTCTACGGTACTCTGCTGTTTCTATGGACATCAACCCTGTAATTGTCCTTGGATGAATCAAGGACAGAAGAGTAAGAAAACACAGGTGTGTCCTCTGGGCAGACTCGTCTTACTGCAGTATGGCACATCTGTCTGTCTGCATACCTTGGTATAAAATCTCCACCTCTAGGCTCATCAAGTTCAGCTCAAAAGGTGTTTGCAGAAGCAACATTTGCAAAATTTTCACCTTTTTCTTTGTATTTCATGTTGATCTAATATAGACGGTGGAGGTACAAGCTGAAATGTGAGGAAAAGCAGCACGGAAACAGGGAGATGTTCTGCTCACCAAGGGTGCTGAAACACCACGACTGTGTTTGAAATAGCCTACTACATACTACATACTACTTCCTCAAAATATTCCAGTACTGTCCTAGGCTCTGTTCGAAATAGCCTACTACATACGGCATACTGCATACTGCACTCAGTATATACTGGATACTGGTCCTCGTAGTAGTATGCAGTACAGTTACCAGTATGCGACAAAAGCAAAGCATACTACAGGGTCACGTGAACGTAGCATTGCATGATGGGATGCAGGACACCACAAAGATAGCTCGGTTCGCATACTGGAATATTTTGCGGAAGTAGTATGTCATCCGGGGATGTTTTGCCTATTGGAAAAATTATTTTTATTCGCATACTGCATACTGCATACTGCATACTGATTTGGCAGTAGTATGTAGTAGGCTATTTCGAACACAGTTCTAGATGCCATGTGCTACTGAACACACCCACTTTTCCTTCTTTGTGGAAAGCTTGCTTTGTGCATTGCTGGTAACGCTGCCACCTGCTGGTCTGCAAGGAATAGTAGATCCAAGCCCTAGCTTGCCTGATTGTCTGCTTGGTTAGTTACAGCAATGCCCCATGGCACACAGACTTACAATAACAGTTCCTAATTTACTTCCTTGTTTACTGAAGAGGAGCTGGAAGTCACTCAGAATTCTGTACACTCAGAATTCAGTATTCTCAGAATTCACAGACTACTGTACCGCTCCACAGGGGGTTTGGAGGATTCTCTTTATCCAGGTGCAGAATGTGGGTTGTGTGTGTGTGTGTGTGGTTCATCAGCTGTAGTTTGTTTGGTGTGTGAGATACACACAGGCAACCAGGGGCAACCATGAGCTCAATCTTCTACATTTTACATCTAATTTATCACCTTTTAAATAGATTACATTATGTGTAAAATAAGCCGTACATGTGCAGATGTGTATGTAGGTGTGTAATTGTGTAGATGAGTGTACAGATCTGTGTGTAGATGTGTATGTAGGTGTGTAGATGAGTGTGTAGATGTGTATGTCCAGCCGATGCCCAGACAGAACACATGGTGTTGTCTCCTCCAGGCCCCTGTTAAAGGCACAACTTTGTTTTACATGTATTGTTGTATCAGCACCTATGGCTAGAAACCTACAGTGAACAAGGAACTACCTAAAGGGTAACAGATACCTAACGACACATCCAGAAATGTAAACAGGTGTTTCTTTGATTTAGCTTAGACTTCACTGAACCATGAAAAATTATTATTATTGTTATTATTATTATTATTATTATTGTTATTGTTATTATTATTATATAACTGAAGCAGGATCTACTGCTTATCGAGAGACACATTGATAGAACGCGAGAGAGAGAGCGAGACCGGCTTGACGTCACTCACGTTTATTAGCGGTTTACGCGGTTCCCACAACCATCACACTCCGCTCGTGCACTCTTCAGACACGTACAGTGAACGCCTACCTGCCTCGGGCCGCGTCGGCGTCGGGTCTCGCGTGTTCGGGGAAGGAAATGGAATAAGGGTTTTACCCGAGAGGTCTGAAGGACAGGAAGCCTGTTCAAGACTTACAAAAAGGACAATCCCGGTTTCCTCCATGTGAAAGGAAAGGTACGCACAAATCTTTACTCGTAAACATTTTTCTACGTTTTATTTCTGAGTATTATACTTGTCTTGCCTATGCGCTAAACCATTTGCTTTAAAAACATCTTTCCGTTCAGCACCATGGATAGTGGCATAGGCAGTTTTAAATTCCTCGTGTGTCATGATTCAGGCGTTCGCTTTGATTTTCACTACCTATGAATCGCATTACTGTGGAATCACGGAGTTTTTCCCTGCCGTTGCCGGCGTGCCTGGCTCATTGCGGGCCTTAACACGGATTCTCTGCGAATGATTTAAGTAAAACTGCTTTGTGAATGCTTGTTTTGTAAAAATACTTGAACTGAATCTAGAATTAGTAATCCAGAACTTCTCCGGCAGCCCAGTGTGACTGGACAAAATGCCACAGTAACTGTCGGATTGCAAATTTTATACTTTTAACTTTTGTGTAAATATTGTTCGCTTGTCTGATCTAACGTTAAGATTCACTGATCTTTTCTTCAGGGCGATAACTGAAGAGATGAACGGGAGTGTATTGACCAATGAGAGCGAGACTGGGGTACCAGTGGCCTCGTGGATGGACGCCGAAGTCTTAAATGACAGTCTTGCGCTCTCGTCTTCGTCTTTTGACTTTCCCGTAAATCCATGGGACATCATGTTGTGCCTCTCTGGTACTGTGATCGCGTGCGAGAACGCTATAGTGGTGGCGATCATCTTCTCCACACCGACACTCCGTACTCCCATGTTTGTGCTGATCGGCAGCCTCGCGACCGCCGATCTACTCGCGGGGATGGGATTAATTTTGAATTTTGTGTTCCAGTACATGATCTCCTCGGAGACCATCAGCCTTATCACGGTCGGCTTCCTCGTGGCCTCTTTCACCGCCTCTATCAGCAGTCTCCTCGCCATCACGGTCGACCGTTACTTTTCCCTGTATAATGCCCTGACATACTTCTCAGAGAAGACGCTGCACTATGTGCATCTGATGATGGTGGGGACGTGGGGCGCGTCCTTGTGCCTGGGGCTGATGCCCGTGCTGGGCTGGAACTGTATGGAAGACGTGGCCTCGTGCAGCATTGTGCGGCCCCTGACGCGGACCAACGTGACCTTGTTAGCCGTGTCCTTTTTCGTGATCTTCGTCGTCATGCTTAGCCTGTACTTTAAAATCTGCAAAATAGTGTGTCGCCACGCACACCAGATCGCGCTCCAGCAACATTTCTTCACCTCGTCGCACTACGTGGCCACCAAGAAGGGAGTCTCCACGCTCGCGATCATTCTTGGGACGTTTGGCGCGAGCTGGCTGCCTTTTGCCATTTACTGCTTGGTAGGTGAGCGCGAGTACCCAGCGGTCTACACCTATGCCACGTTACTCCCCGCTACCTATAACTCCATGATCAATCCGATCATTTACGCCTACCGGAACACCGAGATTCAGCGCTCACTGTATGCGCTATTTTGTGGCTGCTTTCAGACCAATATGTCATATCGCTCAAGGTCGCCTAGCGAAGTCTAGATTTTCTGTGATTTTATCTGAGATCGACGAATGCTGTTTTTAACATTGCTTTACATTGTCTCTGTTAATATTGAACGTGTGAATTCAACGCTTGTGTACTGCGCAATTGCACTTTACTGAGAATCGAGCCAACGGAGACTCCGTCTCAATGCTGTGAACAACAGACTTTTGTGGTCGACAAAGCAACAAACTCACATAAGAATGTATTTAAACCATCGAAAGTGGGAAACTAGCACTTTACAAGAAGATTTTAAATGCCAAAGCAGTATTGTACAGGCCTGTATTTAAAGTACTGTTTATGAGTCATTTATGTGATGGATATTTTTAATCGTGTAAAATTATGACTGTACATTTTATACGAGAGAGAACATAAATAAACAAGGAAAAACCTGGCAATGTTATTTTGCAATGTTTATTTCTCCCTTAATTGGAGTGAGAAAGAGAGCACTCTTAAAAACTAAAAATAAAAAAGTAGTCCTGTCTAACCACTCTGCCATCTACACACCCCCTAAAAGAGTCAAACGCAATGTACACACACCCTAAAAGAATCAAACGCAATGTACACACACCCTAAAAGAATCAAACGCTAAGGTGACTGTGTAAATAACATTTGAGCTCTCAGATTGTTTAGACAGCATTTCTGAATTTCTAAGTTCATTTCCTGTGGTGAAAAAATATAGTTCTAGTTGAATATGGTTCGAAAGTGTAAAGTGATCTAGTGCAGAACCACTATGACCAAACGCAGCTCGCATGTGAAAGCAGATTTATCGTATGCATGACTGCAGTAATCCACGGAGTCACTAACCGTTATGACAACGGTTAAGTAAAAACGATGTTGTTGCTGGATAGGTTTAGTCCCCAACTTCAGCCGTAAATAGTATTAGAGTAAAATTAAAAAATGCTCTTAATGTTGAAACACGAATTACGGTTTTGCTTAGATCTCTTCAAAAACAAAACAATTATCGTCTTATCGTTCGGACAGATGAAACCTGTTTGTGGGTTTTACGATGTAAAGACATAAAGACATGCCCACGCGCTTGTTATCTGTAGTCAGGAAAGCTGCGCTCAGTCCAGAGACACCGGTTAAGTCGTCGCTGCTAATCGATTAGAGTTAAACAGCGATTTCGACGTCCCATGTACCATACTGATATGTGTTGACTCACGTCGCTATTTTTGTTTGTTTTAGCGTTTCACTTAGCTGTCAGAAAGTCGTGGGCGCAGGGACGCACATCACGCTTTTTAGTAGCGAGTTTAATCAGCTGGCTGTGGTTACGGAGTGAACAAGAGGGAGTTGTCTGTTTGATGGATGGTAGAGCAGCACAGGATGACGCGGATATTGGCGGTTTGTGTGCCTGACCGTTAACCGTTCGGTGTTGTCATTCAATCAGATGAGACATAACTTACAGATGCTCGTGTTTTATTGACTTCAATAAAAGTGACATAAGCTTGGTTGTCCTCAAAGCAGAGGACGCGACTGAAGCGGCGTCTCTGTTGTCCTGTAGCTCGATCTCCATTGTGCTGAAGCTGCTTGCGTTGCTAAGCGCACAAAGTGACGGGCTGGCAGAGAGCTTTAACGATTCTTAGTTAAAATTATTGTTTTTCTATGCAAATGTCCGGGTGAATAACTTTTTTAAAATAAAATAACAACAACGAAGAACAGAAACACGCAAACGGTGTCCATTCTGTGCTGTTGCTGAGTGGTGGCGGTGTGAACCCCGGTCTTGCACGCGCTGTTTTGAAGCATACTACGGCTCCATGCTCCAAGCCACTCTGCTCCATGTGCACTTCCGCACTCGGTCGCCTCATGCTGTTTGATTTTTTATTCAGTGCTGCTGTGCCCACGCGCACTGGATCTCTAATTCGGCGTGAGTGATGATCTCTCAGCCCCACCACGAAGCACGTCAGGCATACTGTTAACCGAGATCTTCATCAAAAATCGGTCTGGCTGCGTTATCCGACACACTTTGCTTCTGTCCATCTTTCACGTGCGAGGACACCAGCACACCCACTCATGCACGCCAGCGGTCTACACTAACCAGCGCTCGCGCTCTGACACCATGACTGTGTTCGAAATAGCCTACTACATACTACTGGCGTACTTCTTGGGCCCCAAATCAGTATGCCGTATGCAGTATGCGCATAAAAATAATTTTTCCAGTACGCGCAACATCCCCGGATGACATACTACTTCCGCAAAATATTCCAGTACGCGAACAGAGCTATCTTCGTGGTGTACTGTATCCCATCATGCAACGATACGTTCACGTGACCCCGTAGTATGCTTTGCTTTTGTCGCATACTGGAAACTGTACTACATACTACTACAAGGACCAGTATGCAGTATCCAGTATATACTGAGTGCAGTATGTAGTAGGCTATTTCGATCAGAGTCAGAGGCTGTGTTCGAAATAGCCTACTACATACTACTGGCGTACTGCTTGGGCCCCAAATCAGTATGCCGTATGCAGTATGCAAATAAAAAGAAGTTTTACAGTACGTGTACAGAACTGTACATACGGCATACTGCATACTGCACTCAGTATATACTGGATACTGCATACTGGTTCTCGTAGTAGTATGCAGTACAGTTTCCAGTATGTGACAAAATCAAAGCATACTACGGGGTCACGTGAACGTAGCGTTGCATGATGGGATGCAGGACACCACGAAGATAGCTCTGTTCGTGTACTGGAATATTTTGCGGAAGTAGTATGTCATCCGGGGATGTTTCGCGTACTGTAAAACTTCTTTTTATTTGCATACTGCATACGGCATACTGATTTGGGGCCCAAGCAGTACGCCAGTAGTATGTAGTAGGCTATTTCGAACAGAGCCATTGGCTCTGTTTGAAATAGCCTACTGCATACAGCATACTGCGGGGATGTTTCGCGTACTGGAAAAAATCTTTTTATTCGCATACTGCATACTGATTTGGGGCCCAAGCAGTATGCCAGTAGTATGTAGTTCTCTGTTCGAAATAGCCTACTACATACTACTGCAGTATGTGAATAAAAAGAATTTTTCCAGTACGCGAAACATCCCCGGATGACATACTACTTCCGCAAAATATCCAAGTACGCGAACAGAGCTATCTTCGTGGTGTACTGCATCCCATCATGCCACTTTCATACCCTCTGTAAAAAAAAAAAACATGGCGGACAATGCTGAGCGAGAGTGCGAGCATAAATGTAAGTATATTTTTCATAAATATCTGCTAGAGAATAAATTCTCTAAATATAGCTTTGAAACCTGTTAGCTAAATTCCCTACCAGACGCTATTGTAAAATTAATAATCTGTATTCATATCTGTAATCATTTTACATTTTATTTTACATTTTATTTTACAATACGGTCCGACATGTTGAGACAGCGCTAATCTCTGGTGGCTATACGTTCACGTACCCGTAGTATGCTTTACTTTTGTCGCATACTGGAAACTGTACTGGATACTATTACGAGGACCAGTATGCAGTATCCAGTATATACTGAGTGCAGTATGCAGTATGCCGTATGTAGTAGGCTATTTCGAACAGACCTCATAACAACTATTGACACACTAGTGTCAGAATACGGTGGATGGGAAACGTTTTCAATGCCACGACAGTCGATAACACATACTGAATAGTGTCAGTTCACGCACAGATAAACGCTCAAGTAACGTTTATCAAGTTTTATAATCCAAAACAAAAGGTGGGGTCATTCCACCCACAGCCTATGAGGGAACACGTGAGTCTATATGCAATGATGTCAGTCTGAAAAAATGTTGCAGGTGCGCAAAGCCAGCTACATTTACATTAACCTTTACAACCACCAGCGCAGGCACGAGGTATGGTCATGTGATGTGGGTAACTTTTTAACATGGAGGTACGCTACACACGATAGTCCAATTTATTTCTCCAACTGTCAGTTTTCCAGAGAACACTCCGTGTTTTACTAAGGATTTCCTTCACATTGTTACCCCAAAAGGATTATCTGAATGAAACAGCTACTCATATCTAAACATTAAAAAGACACGTATTTCCGCCAATTACTTGTTCTTTCCAGAAATATCCTGAGCACATCTCAAACACACACGGCGTAACAGTGGGAGAAAGTGCGGGGTGTAGTAAATGCCTCGGTCTCCACGTGCACACACAGGTCAGTCCTACGCTGCAGTAATAAATCTGTGGTCGTCTTACCTTTCCAAACTCAAAACGCAAATACAAGGAAATTAAATCTGTTCTAAATCTTCGTTGGGAGCTGTTAAACCACGTTTTAAATAACCTCCTTACATAAAAATCGTTACATTCACAATAACGTCCACAATGACGTTGTAAATGTAAGATGAAACACAAACGTTAACACAAACATAGCACATAAGAAAGCAAGATGGGCCTAGTTCTCTTTGGAAAGTCGATGACCACAATATGTCGAGTTTTCATAAAGGACGCCTGTTGCTTTATAGTGTTGCGTTTTGGCCCTGAAGCCTTCGACTGCTCCTCAAAAATGCGTCGGGCTAAGTGGCCAAAAGGAATTTACTGGCAGTTATTTTCTGTGAACTTTTCAGTTTGTGGCACAGCTCACGCCTGCTGGCGCTCCTGAGATGTCGCTGCATTCTCGTTCCTCCAGTGTTTCATAGACGCTCCTGCACGCGCTTCGACTTATGAAACACTTGGCGGAGGACCGAGGTTTTCACGCGCTGAGCCGGGTGAGTGGGAGGATTATGAGAGTTGTGTACCACGACGCGCACCAGGATACTCCGTCTTACTAAATTCACTACATTGGCGAAATATTTTGCATGTCTACAACATAACGGTGACATTTGCAATCAGGCGCATGCTGTGTAAAGCGGAGGGCGAATCATATGGCAGGTTAGGGTTAGGGATGCGGGCATTTGCCCCCTGCTAGTACCACGCCGGTACCACGCCTTTAATGAATCTGGAGTGGTTAGTTCAGGAGTTTGTAGTGTGTGTGTGTGATGATTAACCACCCATCTTCCTGGAAACATAGGCAGGTCTGGATACAACTGCCCACTTAAGCACTTTGTACCTCGGGGGAGGGGGGCTTGACTGCGTTTACCATTAACACTGTTGAGCGCTGCTCTGAGATATTTTTTTCCACGCCGCTCTAACCAAGGCTTGCGTGCGTTTAATGGGGCCATCTAGTGGTAGCGTTCAGACTTTACGCCATAAACATGGTCCATTAAGGCCTTTGTATTGCGCTCCTAAAACTCAGACTCACTGTCACGTCTGCATGTGACTTGTATGTAGCTTCAATACAATATGGATTCGTAGGCCCAAAAATACATACATAGAACATAGAATGGAGCGTCATATGACATATAGAGTATAATGTGACGTGTAGTGAATGTTTTCACTATACGTTTGTGTCCTGGTTTGGAGCTTGTGTTCTCTCATGCTAATAAATGTGTTAGTTGCTCTGGAGAAGCATGTCTGCTAAATGGTGGAAGTGCAGAAGGAATTTCCCTTAAAATGCCCCTGTTCCTTTTGTAGTCCAGTTTGAGGGCATCTGGAAGGCACTGAGGTCTGTCCCTCCCTGTAATCAGTACCTCCTAAGGGTTGTGCAGTCTGCTATGTGCTTTGATGTGTTATTGCTTTTAATTATTTTCAGTTTCATGCCCATATACTGAATAATACAATTAACTGTTGGCTGTGTTACTCCCAAATGTGTTTTTCTGTGTGTAATATTAATATAAAACAGTAGAGGCCACTTAAAGTGTAGAAAGAACAATTATATTTACACACACAGTCTGTCAGATCGTGTAAGAAGGCAACATGGGAGTCGAAGCAATAATAATCATCAGTTCTGATTCAGGCATCAGGCATTTCCTCCGTATCGTATGTATCATGTTCAAAACTTTTAAAAACACCCCCCTCACCACACATCACTGAATTCCTGCTTCTAAAAAACAGAAAAGATCTACTAATGTAACATATCGGGCTATGGCACTAGTGGTTTAAATTATATACAACAGCTCTGGCAATACATGTGGAATCAGTACTTAATTAATGAATTATGATCAGAACAGGTTTATGTGGGATATATGATATAATATACAATGTCGGTTATATGTTTTATTCTCTCCCACACTCTTGTGTTGTCTCATTAGATGCTCAACAAGCCTTTGGTGGGATTGGGTGGAAGTATATGTGGGTTGTGCTGGACAAACTTTGGGTTTTGTTCTGCATTTATTATAATGACTAAAGCTTTGTATCTTTCTCCTATGGTATCTGTGCTAATGGGTCTCAAATATCCCACCCAATCTTTCCATAGTTATTGTATGGAAAAGGACAAAGAGAAGGGGGCGTTTCCTTTACCCAAGGGGGCGTTCCCTTTACCCAAGGGGGCGTTCCCTTTACCCAAGCCTCACAGTTCATGGTAATGTACATCACATCTCCCTTTTCACAGATGACAGATACTCCTATATGTGTGGCCAATATAGATTCTTCCATTAAACATATGTAATTATTAGTTATATTATAATTACAAAATGAATTTCTGGGATTAGATGAACTGTACAAAATCAAGTCTAAATTCTTATGTGATGGAGGCGTGCTAGAATAATACTAGATTTGGATTCTGCAACAGCAAATGGAAATGCCTTTGTTTATCAACCCTAAATCTAAAGTACCTGTCCTTCCAGCAGGGGGAGTGGCCACTTGGTTGTACTCAAATTTGAGAGTTCCGTGTGGCATCTTAAACTAGTTCGGTGGGCTTCCAGACTCATCTTACATTAGTCTGGCTCTGAAGAACAAGATTTGTACATTTGGATCTATTATCACAACCACATTAAAAGCCTGGAAGCCTACCTTTCTGGTCTAATTTTAACTGGCCTAAATTGAATTTGTCTAACTTTAACTGGCCTAATTTAAGTGGTGGACAGTAACGAAATAAATGTACTTCGTTACTGTACTTAATTATTTTGTGTGTTTCTTTACTCAAGTATTTCCATTTTTGTAACTTTTTTACTTTAACTCCACTACATTTCCAAGTCAAATCTTTTACTTTTTACTCCACTACATTATGTGAAATCTGGCGTTCCTTCAGGCGCGCGTGTTCATTAAAAAAATAACGAAACAAAAGAAGCGGGAAGCACGCGCACCAGTCAGCGTTCGGTTCGACGTCACTGCAGCAGCGTATCGGTTAGAGAGATCAGATCCCCACATACAGACGGTTGCATGCTGTGATCATTCTGGTGAACTTTCTTTAATTCCTTTTTCTATCGTCTATGTGGTCGAGAATTTTTTTTTAGTTTTTTTTTTTTTACAAAAGTCACATTAAATCTTCCATGATGAAAGCAGCGCGTTCCAGTGCTTTGCAAAAAGCTTGATGGGGAAAAAAAGCTGACATACAATTGTAATATTGTCTACCTGCCGCTTGGGGGCAGTGTTGTACAACGTAATCAAATGTTCTCACTTCAAAAACACTCCAGCGCCCTCTCCCTACAGTTATTATTGCATAATAGTCCTTGCTTGTATGAATGACCTGCATCTGATTTTGAGATTATCACGTTCATCTTAGACAAATATTATGTTTATTGTAGCAAAGTGAACTACCATTAGTACTTTTCACATCTGTTAGGAAATTTTCAGGTTTTGAGTTCAAGGAGTCTTGGCATCAGGTATGTAATTTCACAACTACGTCTAGATACTAAACGTTTTACTTCAGACTTGGACATTGTGTCTGGTCGCTTTTTTAATACGCCGACGGTATTTGTTTTTGGTGGTCTTGTTTGTCATCCAGTACCAAGCAAACAAACACTGACGTCAATAAAAAAAGACCTTTAACAATAAAAGGACCTTTCACAAAATCAAACTTGTCCGCGAAGCGTTTGGATTGGCGGGGTTTTAAACTGATGATTTGATAATTTGTTGTTTATGATATCAGAAGACAATCTATCAAGTTTCTTATGTTGTTTCATACACGTTTACGACAAACCTTTAACTATTAGCTTTTTTAATCATTTGAATTGGTTGTCTATTTGTGTACGTAGCAATGTGCTTTAAACAAAACGTGTCTAGATGTTTCATAATTGGAAGAACGTGAAGCCTACAATAATTACATTGATTTTGTGGCGACATCGTCTGGTGATTTAAAACACTCGCAGTTTAGTTAAAATCCTCTAATCTACACTATGAACTCCCGACGCCTAAAGGCAAAGAACCTTCTCAAAGGCGCCATGTTTGATATACTTACGTGTATGAGCGATAGATGGCAGTAGACATCTTAAACATAATATTAGCTTTTATTAATTCAAGCAAACTGTTACATTAAACAGTTACATAAGTTACAAGGTGTACACTTTAAATCATATTTCATTTTTGTTTTTTTCTGGAACATAGAAACAGCTAATGCTTAGGAACGCAGGCAAAATAGTAGTAAGGGCACAATACATTCATCAACTTAACGACACATCTATACGAACCATGATGAAAGAAACGACACATCTATACGAACCATGAGGATGAAAGAAACGAACGATAGTCTTTTCTGTTGAAACACGAACAAGTCGATGGAGGGCCATTCATGACCGGCGGGCTGTGACGAACTTAAATCGCGTGAACCATGAAATGAACTGAAATATAAAAGGTCCGTCAGGTTTATTCATCACAAACAATCCTCTTCGTTATCACAAAGCACTGGCATCCGAGTGATTTATTCTTCTTCTGCTGTAGTAATTTAGTAAAACCTCCCACGCCGACTCTGTCGTTGTATAGTCTGGATCCTTCTTGAATCCAGAACTTCATGTCTTATTGCGCAGGCTTCGTTATAATGTTCATGTTTGAATATTTTTTAAATCTTAAAAAAGTGACTTAATCCCACCTTTTTCTTTTCCTATTACAATCACACATTGACATGACATATTGACATATTGCTCAGATATGATATTTTTTATCAGAACATAACCGTCCGATTTTTTAATGCACCACCACACCATTTTTTAAATAAGTGCCTTGATTTACTGGCCTTTTAAAGATATGAAACGTCTTCTTTATGTGTGTAAACTAAAAATAAAGTAAAATGCGCTCCAGTTTTGTTGACAACCACAAGGTGGAAGCATTGGATTAAAATTAAATAAGGTGCTCCGCGTCGCCCCTTCATACTGTATAACTTCATACAAATAAACAACGAGAGAGTGGATCTTTGTTACCTTTTTAAAACGAGCTAGAGGACAAAAACAGCTCTGTTATGCTCATTTATTAATTGTACAAGAGAAGAGTTTAAAAAATCTTAAGAACAGCAACAAGTTGAGCTATGTTGTGTAAAAAAAACGAGTGCCAAGCATGTGAGAAGAGAAATGGAGTCTGAAATGTAGAGAACCATGGGAGACGAAATGAGAAAGACGTCTTAAACGGGAACTTCTTTATCCTTCGCTGGTGAAGATTCACCACTCCTCCTCTGCTCCAGCTCACTCACTCCATCCAGTCGACCTCGTCAAACTCGGAGTCGTCTTCCGAGTCGCTGTATTCTACGGCAATGCGTCGAGACAAGATGGTGGCCACGTCGTTGCCCACGCGGTCGTGTTTGGCCTCCTGCTCTCTCTGCTCCTCCACCTTTCTCAGCTGAATACCTGAGAGGGCGGGATCAGAACTCAGCACTCACCTCAGCGCTTTATGGGTGGGACTAACACCTTCACTAACACTTTCACCGCTCATCTCCTCCTACCTTTACGAATGGCTTCCAAGAGGACACTGCGGGCGTCGCTGATGGGCGGCAGACTGGAGAGGTGTCTCTTAACCTCGTGCGCCGAGTGAGTGGGCGGAGACGAAACCGCTCCAGCAAATGAAGGCACAGAGGGTGGACCTGCAGATGGGCAGGGGGAGGAGCTTCTGACCCCTGGGAGGGGCAGAGGAGGAGGTGGGGGAGGGGGGGGCAGAACAGTGCCATCTCCCATACCAGGAAGTAGGACTTTGTCCTGCTGTAGGCGGGCTGGAGATGAGTGAAGGGGAGGGGCCACAGGAGGTGGGGCGGGGTGTAAAACACCAGGGGCGATTTGGAGGGGGGCAGGGGGAGGGGGGATAGCTGGAGGTTGCTGGGCAGGTAAGGGTGGGATTGGAGGTGGGGGTGTGCCTCGCATGCTGGAACCCGATACGGTGCATGGGAGGGGGGGAGGGGGTGGGGGTAGTGGAGGTGGAGGGGGGGGCAGGGCGTTGGGGTTGAGGAAGACCGGAGTCCTGGCGGGAGACTGTGGGCGGCTGTCGGAGAATCCTGAACTGGAGCTGGACAAAGGGCAAAAGAGAGACGGTCAAGACGAGAAACCGAACACGTAAACAATGAGAAACCGAACACTTAAACAACGATAAACTAAACACGTAAACAATGAGAAACTAAACACGTAAGCAACGTGAAACCGAACACGTAAACAACGTACAGCTGAGTGAACAGTGAATTGTTTCTCCAAGATAGCTTCATTGATTTGTGTGTATCTGCCCAGCTAACGACTTTGAACAGAGAATATTTCTCTTCTTGAACTGGGTCACCACTGCTACACAATGAAATGTGAACTCATGAGAGAGAGAGAGAGAGAGAGAGAGAGAGACGGAAAGAGAGAGAGAGAGAGAGAGAGGGCAATCCTGTCGCCTCAGAGTAAACAAGCAGAAACAAGCTTCTAGACTAAAACACACTTCTGGACTGTAACACACACTACTTTTTTCTGAATCCCTGTATGTCTGCTGTGTCTAAAGTTAATCTAAAGCTTATAATTCGATAAGAAAATATTTTTGTGTACAAAAAAAGCATTTTTTTTTCCTCATGGCAACCTACAAAATGTCCCCACAATGTCAGAATGTTTCCTTCATTGTGGGGACATTTCACCAGCCCTCATTTTCCTACAGCATGTTATGTAGGATGATGTTTTTTCTTTTGCTATCGTGTGGGTTGGTGAGTCACTCAAACTGACCAGTGGGCCTTGTAAGTACACACAGGGGTACTGGGGTACACACGGGGGACTGGGGTACACACTGGGGTACACACTGGAGTACACACTGATACTGGGGTACACACTGGGGTACACACTGTGATACTGGGGTACACACTGGGGTACACACTGGAGTACACACTGATACTGGGGTACACACTGGGGTACACACTGTGATACTGGGGTACACACTGGGGTACACACTGGGGTACACACTGTGATACTGGGGTACACACTGGGGTACACACTGGAGTACACACTGATACTGGGGTACACACTGGGGTACACACTGTGATACTGGGGTACACACTGGGGTACACACTGGAGTACATACTGATACTGGGGTACACACTGGGGTACACACTGGAGTACATACTGATACTGGGGTACACACTGGGGTACACACTGTGATACTGGGGTACGCGCTGGAGCTTTAACATCACAAGGCCTTTCAACATAACACTAGTAGACACCTATTCTTCAGGCTGCATGAAAGGGCGGTTCAGGGGTGGGTCGGGGGCAGTACTGGGACGGTTCAGGGGCAGTACAGGGGCGGTTCAGGGTTGTACCTGATGGCGGAGGCTGGCTTGGCGTCGGCCAGGTGTGAAGGTGGAGGTGGTGGGGGTTCGTGCGGCCGCCCACACACCCTCTCACCCGTCCGACTCAGCAGCTCGTTCATCTGAGAGTACGGCAGCGCTGCCAGGGAGAATGGCCCGTCCAGACGATCCATGTACACGTGTCTGAACCCACCACAGAGCACACAGGTAAACACCGTCACACAGCCAGTTCCATTATGTCCAGCACACACACAGAACACCGTCACACAGCCAGTTCCATTATGTCCAGCTCTCCTATCAGGTTTCACTAAACTATGGGAAGCACATTTTCTCCCCAACAGAGAAAATGAAAATTTTGTCCTGTCATGTGGGGGACATTTTTGTTATTTATTATCCACTCTGTCCCCAACAAAGATAAAACATGTTATTAAAATTTTTAAATATTTAAATATTTGTTATTATTCTGAAGATATTTTATTTCCACCCAGAGCCTGAAGTGTGCTGTTACACACACACACACCTGGGGTCGTGGGATGGTACGCACACACACACACACACACCTGGGGTCGTAGGACAGCACACACACACACACACACCTGAGGTCGTGGGACGGCACACACACACACACACACCTGGGGTCGTGGGACGGCACACACACACACACACACACCTGGGGTCATGAGACAGCGTGCATACACACCTGGGGTCGTGGGACGGCACACACACACACACACACACACCTGGGGTCGTGGGATGGCACCGAGCCATTACTAGACTCTTTGTGTTTCCCATCGCTGTCATCCTCTGCAAGCTCCGCCCCCAAGGCCAACTTCTGCCACTCCTTCCTGCGGTCGTGAGGGGCGCGAGGAACCTTCTCTGGTTCTGCAGGACGATCAATGTTCTTCACCTGAGGATGAGGATGAGGAGTAGGGGGAGAGAGACGCGCACTTTTAACTTGAGAGTTTAGCAAATGTGCAGATGATTATATCTGCAGACTGACTGTCATAACGGCACACGGGGAGACCTGAGTGCAGACGTGCAGAAATGCAGGGGACACGCAAAAGAGCGTTCGGAGGCAGAGATGGACGAGGGTGTAGTTCACACAGGAGTGGGGACAGACCAGCAGGACAGTATCATCCAGCCAACATCTCACTGTCCCAGTCTCACACATGCAGTCCCAATGTCCCAGTCTCACACATGCATTTTGTGCTGCACTAAATCTGCTCCCTACAATCCATAACACATTCACTCATTTACATCTACTCCTTACACGTTACCTCACATTACGTATATCTAACACTCTGTTATGTGTTTGTACACACACACACACACACACACACTCTATATCACCCTACACAAAGATCTGAGACTATTTCATGTCAGACCTGTGTGTGAGTTGAGGTGAACACACACACACACACTTGTGCATGCATGCAAAGAGACTGAAGTCATTGACACATTAGATCAAACAGTATCAGCTGTGTAGCCATCACACACATACACACAGTGCAGAGCAACTCCATAGCTTTGGAGTACAGACATAGCAAAGCACAGGAGACAAATTAATCTGTGGCTGTGTTTCTGTCAGGGTCCTTGCTGGGGTGTAGGTTATGTGTACATGTGTAGGTTATATGTACATGTGTGTAGGTTATGTGTACATGTGTGTAGGTTATGTGTACATGTGTAGGTTATGTGTACATGTGTAGGTTATATGTACATGTGTGTAGGTTATGTGTACATGTGTAGGTTATGTGTACATGTGTGTAGGTTATGTGTACATGTGTGTAGGTTATGTGTATATGTGGTTATTTGTACATGTGTGTATGTTATGTGTACATGTGTGTAGGTTATGTGTACATGTGTAGGTTATGTGTACATGTGTGTAGGTTATGTGTACATGTGTAGGTTATGTGTACATGTGTGTAGGTTATGTGTACATGTGTAGGTTATGTGTACATGTGTGTAGGTTATGTGTACATGTGTGTAGGTTATGTGTACATGTGTAGGTTATGTGTACATGTGTGTAGGTTATGTGTACATGTGTAGGTTATGTGTACATGTGTAGGTTATGTGTACATGTGTGGTTATGTGTAGGTTATGTGTACATGTGTAGGTTATGTGTACATGTGTGTAGGTTATGTGTACATGTGTAGGTTATGTGTACATGTGTGTAGGTTATGTGTACGTGTGTAGGTTATATGTGTGTAGGTTATGTGTAGGTTATATGTACATGTGTGTAGGTTATGTGTACATGTGTAGGTTATGTGTACATGTGTGTAGGTTATGTGTACATGTGTAGGTTATGTGTACATGTGTGTAGGTTATGTGTACATGTGTAGGTTATGTGTACATGTGTGTAGGTTATGTGTACATGTGTAGGTTATATGTACATGTGTGTAGGTTATGTGTACATGTGTAGGTTATGTGTACATGTGTGTAGGTTATGTGTACATGTGTAGGTTATGTGTACATGTGTGTAGGTTTGGACTTTACCTAAATTATTTTACCCAAATGATCTTACCTAAATTACCTTACGTAAATGATTTTACCTAAATGGCCTTACCTAAATGAACTTAACTAAATGATGTTAGCTAAATGACCTTATCTAATCACCTTACCTAAATGACCTTTTCTGGTTTCACTATTGTATCTGAAGCTTCAGTGCCTTCTGTTATTCACCAAAACACAGACATCAAACTGCTTGTGAAACGCTAGCATTCTGATTTAAGATCATAAACAGCAGTAGTGTCAGATTAGGATGGGATTTTCCTGCAGAGAACACATACCAATACATCACTATTCTGGTCATGTGCTTCTCTGCTAAAACGACCAAGTCCTGTACAACAGCCACAGATTCCTTTGATCCCTGCAGTGAGAACCTTACTGGCTAGACAGCACAAGGGCTACAAATGTACTGTGGTGTGGTGAGGGTCTTCCAGTCCACATACCTGGCCTGGGAGGTGTAAATATTTATAGACCTGATCATACAAGTGAGGGTCCTGCAACTACAAGAACACAAAAAAGAGAACAGAAGCTTGAAAAGTACATTTAAACATAAAATCACCAAAGTATGAGCTAAGCACAAACTGAAGCACTTGCAGAAGGACTAAGACAGTCTGCATTATGATGGTGGACACTTAAGGATCTAAAATGTGTGGACATATAATGTATCCAGTGTTGATGAGCAGAGCTGAACAGGTGACTCCAAGGCTGAGGGGAGCTTAACGTAGTTAATGATGAAAGACACTGAAGCATTCACAGGTTAAAAAGGAAAAAAGCTCTGAATTATATATTAGTAATATATTTGATTAATCAATAAAGCAATAAAAGTAAACAACAAGTTATGAAACATTTTAGAGAACAGTTCACTGCTCCAACAAAAATGCAACACAATATGTCAAACACACCAAACACTCTCAACACATGGAGCTTTTTTGCACCACAATGCTTTATAAATGGATTGAAATTAGAAAACATTTAAGACCAATGGTAGAAATAATAAAAACAAACGTGAGCCAATGCACAAGGCGTTTAGTGAGACTGTAGTGAGCATTATGGGGATTCACTGAAAGGGCTTAAACACCTGTGCACATTTTAACCAACCGTGTATTTAAGTTTAAGTTTTTAAGTTGCCATTATTGCCAATTACACAACCTCCGCATGTACCCATTTGTGCAGTGAGAACACACACACACACACACACACACACTAGTGATCACTAGGTGGTACACACACACCCAGAGCGGTGGGCAGCCCTAGCCCAGCACCCAGGGAGCAGTTGGGTTTGAGTGTCTTACTCAAGGGCACCTCAGTCATGGCCTCAGGCCTGGGAATCTAGGGTTAGCCTAACCCTAACCCTAACAACCCCCCACACCATCCCCACTAACTAATAACCCCCAACAACAACACCCCTCTAGCTAACAACCCCCAACAACACCCCGCTAATAAACTATTTTAATATTACATCCCGAGTCCCTCACTGACATCTCTGTGTTCAGACTCTCTGCAGCAACCAGGGCTTGTGTTGAGGCACCTGCTTCAGTTTGGCACACACACTAATTCATCAGCGCACGTCTAAACCCAGTTGAACCATGCGTGGCATTTCAGCTGTCAGGCATCTATTAGTTTCTTTTATTATGCAGAAATGTTGTTTTCTGTTTGGAATCTCAGATGCAGCCAGGATAAAATTATTGGCCCGCAAGATATTCCTGACCTGGTCAGGAGGAGCAGAACAGTGTCACTCCGAGCTGTAGTGGTTGGAGGGTTAATGGGGATCGTGCTCAGGTCGTGTGGTTTGTGTTTCAGGGGAACAAGGCAGCAGGCTGGTAGATCCTCCACATCTCAGCTGTTAAAGTGTTTTGTTTTCTGTCTTACCTTGGGCTCGAGAAGGAAGCGTTCATGGGCACTACCCATAAAACCTTGCAGCATAGTTTGATAAGGCAATTCAAGCTGTGCAGAGCCAGAGAGAGACAGCACAAACAGGGAGAGACAGCACAAAGAGTGAGACAGCACAAAGAGGGAGAGACAGGAGATCAGATGAAGAGAAGCAAACAACAGTGAGAAGAGCAGCAGACTGGGGAATACAAGTCACACAAGAGTAAGACATGAGAGTAAGACAGACACTAGTCAGACAGACATGAGTAAGACATACATGAGTCAGGCAGACACAAGAGCAAGACATCATGAGAGGAACACAGACATGAGAGTAAGACATACATGACAGGCAGATGGCAGAGGATGGAGATACTGTGGGAACTGCTGTGTGAGCAGAGCAGAGATTTGGACTACTGTTTGAGTTTGTTCCTCAGTGCACACAAACATACACACACCTGTGGTCTTATACCTCAGTGCACACAAACATACACACACCTGTGGTCTTATACCTCAGTGCACACAAACATACACACACCTGTGGTCTTATACCTCAGTGCACACAAACATACACACACCTGTGGTCTTATACCTCAGTGCACACAAACATACACACACCTGTGGTCTTATACCTCAGTGCACACAAACATACACACACCTGTTGTCTTATACCTCAGTGCACACAAACACACACACCTGTGGTCTTATACCTCAGTGCACACAAACATACACACACCTGTGGTCTTATACCTCAGTGCACACAAACATACACACACCTGTGGTCTTATACCTCAATGCACACAAACATACACACACCTGTGGTCTTACACCTCAATGCACACAAACATACACACACCTGTGGTCTTATACCTCAATGCACACAAACATACACACACCTGTGGTCTTACACCTCAATGCACACAAACATACACACACCTGTGGTCTTATACCTCAGTGCACACAAACATACACACACAGATATTAAGCCAACACTGATATAACAGTGGCATATTGTCACAATTGTCTCCACAATAACTCTGACTCCACCCAAGTGCACAAATTACACATGCACTACATTACTGCTTGCAGCACTTGTAAGTTGGACCTGTGGAGAAAAAAATGGATTTTAAGCACTTTTTCAGAAACCCTCTATAATTTACCATCTCACTTCCTAGTGCCAAGATGAGGTGTAAAGACTGTCTGGAATGTGTGTGTGTGAGTATGTTGTATGTATGAGTTTGTGTGTGAGTAGATTGTGTGTGTGAGTTTGTGTGTGAGTAGGTTGTGTGTGTGAGTTTGTGTGTGAGTATGTTGTATGTATGAGTTTGTGTGTGAGTAGATTGTGTGTGTGAGTTTGTGTGTGAGTAGGATGTGTGTATGAGTTTGTGTGTGAGTAGGTTGTGTGTGTAGGATTTTGTGTGTGTGTAAGTTCTTCTGTGTAGAGGGGGGTAAAAAAATCTTGGCCACTATAACTTCTTGCTGGCTTGAAGCATTTCAGGAGAAACACACACACACTCACACACACACACACACACACACACACATACATACATACACACATACGGGTGCCTCCTTGTCGGAGTCTCATCATTCTAGCCAAAAATATCTGGAGTCGTCTGAGGTGTCATTCAGGGGTTGAACCAGTAGACACCAACAGACTCTGGATTCCTACTGCTATACACCCTGTTACACCTCGAAACACAGATATTTGGCACAATAAATACTGAAGCACTTGATCAACTGATTCAGAATTTGTTTGTATAATATCAGGATGATAACAGAAATTACTATATAAAAACTGAAACATAAAGATCGAATATGGTTGTCTCATGACTGTAGTCCCTTTCTCTACCTTTTCTGCCAATCTGAGATTCACAACCGTTCCAGCCGCATGTGGACATGAAGGCAGACTGGTCTCATGAATAACCCTAACCCTAACCCTAGGTCTCTCAGGGACAGCAGACACTACAGTGTCCATCACTCACTCCCTAATCTACTCCAATATAACGCTGCCGAACCCACAGCCAACCCCCCCACACGCACCAGTGCTAAACTAACAAAAATGAATGACTCTTCCTGCTAGTTAACACTAACCCTAACCTAACATAGCCTAACCCTAACACTAACCCTAACCCTAACCCTAACATAGCCTAACCCTAACACTAACCCTAACCCTAACCCTAACATAGCCTAACCCTAACACTAACCCTAACATAACACTACTACCCTAACAACATAGCCTAACTAACCCTAACATAGCCTAACCCTAACACTAACCCTAACCCTAACATAGCCTAACCCTAACACTAACCCTAACCCTAACCCTAACCCTAACATACCCCCTAACCTAACCCTAACCCTTACCCTAACATAGCCTAACCCTAACACTAACCTACCCTAACATAACCCTAACACTAACACTAACCCTAACATAGCCTAACCCTAACACTAACCCTAACATAGCCTAACCCTAATACTAACCCTAACACTAACCCTAACATAGCCTAACCCTAACACTAACCCTAACCCTTACCCTAACATAACCTAACCCTAACACTAACCCTAACCTAACCGTAACCCTAACCTAACATAACCCTAACCCTAACCCTAACAACTAACCCTAACACTAACCCTAACATAGCCTAACCCTAACACTAACCCTAACCCTAACCCTAACATAGCCTAACCCTAACACTAACCCTAACACTAACCCTAACACTAGCCTAACCCTAACCCTAACCCCTTACCCTAACATAACATAGCTAACCCTAACCCTAACCTAACATAGCCTAACCTAACACTAACCCTAACCTAACATAGCCTAACCCTAACACTAACCCTAACCCTAACCCTAACATAGCCTAACCCTAACACTAACCCTAACCCTTACCCTAACATAGCCTAACCCTAACACTAACCCTAACCCTAACATAGCCTAACCCTAACACTAACCCTAACACTAACCCTAACCCTAACCCTAACCCTAACCCTAACCCTAACCCCTAACCCTAACCCTAACACTAACCCTAACCCTTACCCTAACATAGCCTAACCCTAACCCTATATCTTAACATAACATAACCTAACCCTAACCCTTATCCTAACATAACATAACCCTAAAACTAACCCTATGCATACATCTTAATGCACAAAATTCACCAAAAGGACACTGCTCTTAATTTTTTCTCCTTAGATATCTGAGTTGCAAATATGTTTGTCGAATAAATAATGACATAGCAAATATTACGTAACAGATTGGAAATTTGGTTGACATTCATTGCACGTTTCCTAACTGGGTTAAAAACAGTAAATGATTGTAAATTATGTTCAGCAGAACTTCTGCCACAGTTTTCAAGGGCACAGTTGCGTCTGTAGGGGGAACTCGGCTATAAATAAAGAGAGCTGCTAGTTCACGCCTCATTGTAGCCGATTCGCCTCTCTGTCATTATCTTGCTTCGGAAAGCGAGAAATGTGGTTTCATGCAGCAAAGAGCTTTTGAGTCTGACCTTGGAGCCTGGTGTTCAGATAGAGGGTCTGTTCGCTGCTGTCATCATACCTCATTCACTTTTTATTTATTACAACTGAAACCTGATTGTGGAGATGTTTGTGTAAAATGACTGGAGCCAACTCAACTGCGATCAGGCGATCATTAAATAAGGGCCACACTGTTTCTGAGCTCTAGACAGAGACGCTACCTGGGACGCTTCCTTACCATTTAATACTCTAGAGCGCTACATAACCACTGCAGCAAAACATGTAGCAGTGATGTCTTCATATGGGGAAAACACGCCACATGATGCTTTCTTAGCTCATTTGGGTAGTTAATGTTAAATCGGCAACTAAGCAATGAACCTATTCTGAAACAGTACAGTAGCATCTGGAGAACAAACTCCCATGGTCCTGTACTGGAAATCATATATATAGTATGTATATATACATGCATACATAGGATCTTAGGATCTGGTTACTGTATGAACTAACACTTCTCAGTAGAAGGATCTGTCGTGTGTTTAGTGTGTGTTAGGATCTGGTTACTGTATGAACTAACACTTCTCAGTAGACGGATCTGTTGTGTGTTTGGAATGGACAAAGGGGGCAGGCCTCTGTTGCCGTGGACAACGACTCAGTTCAAGGGCTCTCAACATTGGGGTATTATTATGGGCTGTAGGAATGACATCCTACACAAAGAACGCATTACACACTTCACACACACTTCTCACACACGTCTCATTGTCTGCTTCAATTACTGAGCAGAGAGGTCTTGGCAACTCATATTGAGCCTGGGAGACTTGTGTCTGTCCCTGTCTTATCAAACCTATAAACCATTACACACACACACACACACAGTTGGTTTTCTCTGAAATGCACAGAGGCCAGAGAAGGGGACAGAGCAGTGGTGATAAAGGCAGAGAGAGATGGATAGGGAGAAAGAGAGAAGGAGAGAGAGAGAGAGAGAGAGAGAGAGAGAGAGAGGAGGTTGAGTGAGGCAGCCTTAATGCGCAGAAACACAATCTGCTTCTGATTAGCTTCTGATTAGCCGCTGGTGGTGGAGGAGGGAGTGTGTGTGTGTGAGTGTGTGTGTTAGTCTGTAATTTAGAGGCAGCCAGTGTGAGAGCTTCCATTTTCTGTGAGCTGCTGGGGTCTCTAATGATGGGAAAGGAGGTGGGGTGGAAGCCAAAACCGTTAATCACAGAAAACATCCACCCTAGCTTTACCCCCAAACATCTAATCAGCACACACTATACCTAGTGTGATTTAAACACACACACACAATGTAGTGTTCACAGTATATGCTTACAGAAAGGAGACGTTTACTCCAAAATTAACTAGAGCAACAATTAGCCCAAAACAGACAAACACACACACAAACACATGCACACACACACACAATTTCAGTATAAGCACTCCATCTCCATTTTACAAATGCACAGAAGACACCAGCATCATGGCCACACCTCTTCTTACATAAGCCCCTCCCACCTCCTGCATATGTTCCTCCCACTTCCTACATATGCCCCTCCCACTTCCTACCTTCTGCTTCCTCTTCTCCTTCCTTTTGTCCTCAGTGTCCTGCAACATCTTCTCCTTCCACAGGTCAAAGAAGTAAGAGGGGTTAGTGTAGAATTTCAGGGCCTGTTTCCCATCGTCCCTGTAGGAGAGAGGGAGGGGGGGAGAGAGAGGGGGGGGAAGGGGGGAGAGAGAGAGAGATGGAGAGAGGGGGGGAGAGAGAGATGGAGAGAGGGGGGAGGAGACCTCTTTTATCAAAAATGTAGGCCAGGCTGTTCCAGGGTTCTACAGTCCACATAGGGCTCAGGCTGGACAGATGGAACTGTCTCTGAAGTTGCAGTTATTTATTGACATTGCCTGTATTTCACTCATCTGTCTGTCTGTCTGCCTGTCTGCCTCTCTATCTCAGTTGCCATGTCACGGCATACCATAAAATAAGTAAATGACTTATTCAATATGAATGTTATTGATCATAATCAATCAATAACACCCCCCTACTTCAGATGGCTGAGTTCTTACACCATTCATTCATTTCCCATATGTAGAGAGAGACTGAAAGGAATAGAAATACTCACACACACACACACACACACACAAAGCACACGGCAGCTGTGTTTTATTACTAGTCCAGCAGCAGACATAAATGGCCATTAGATCTGAAGCTGAATGCAGATGCTAGCATGGTGGTGCCGCTGAGCACGTCCAGCACAGAGAACACAGCACAGATGGACCTTTGGCCCGGTCGGGTATCACACCAGAACCATTACCACGAATACTGGCCTCTGAAATGTGCTGCCTTGCTTTTATTACCAAAAACCCAAGCAGTGCTACCTCAAACGGGACCGAGGACAGGAGTGTGTGAAGGGGTGAGTGGGTGGTGTGTGGGTGGGTGGAGGAGGGTGGTGTGTGGGTGGAGGGGGTGGTGTGTGGGTGGGGTAGGAGTGGAGGAGGGTGAGATCAGAAGGAGGTGCCAAAGGGAAGAGGAGTGAAAGAGGGACTAGTAGACATAACAGCTGCCAGGTTGTCCAGTTAAACTCATATTCCCGTCTCAAGTGCATGTCTCATGTTCCCGTCTCACGTGCATGTCTCATGTTCCTGTCTCACGTGCATGTCTCATGTTCCTGTCTCACGTGCATGTCTCATGTTCCTGTCTCACGTGCATATCTCATGTTCCTGTCTCATGTGCATGTCTCATGTGCATGTCTCGAGCATGTCTCATGTGCATGTCTCATGTGCTGGAATCACCTTGAAAGAACAAAAGAAAACATTTCTGGATACAAGGTTTCTATAGAAACAGAACATTTCAGATAGAGGCCCTTTATCAGCTGTGATACCCACATATTTATACTATAGAATAATGCAGCTGCTCTATAGTCTGTGAATATATGCATTTCTGTATATTAAATATATGTATGCCTGCCGTGCCCTTTTGGTGAGGTGTCGTATCCCAGCTGTCTGGGAGATGAGGGTGTGGTTCAGTCGTTTTGCTGTTGCTAGGATAACATTCTTCTGCACTTCCACATTCTCACTTTCTTCTTTCAGTCCCTGGTGCATCACATATTTCATCCCTCAGATGTCTCCAACACTAGAGACTCTGCCACATCTAGTACCAGTGCAGTTTACAACATCTCATCCACTTCAACATCATGTCTATGGTGTCTGGATGGTTCCCCTCTACATGTTTCTCTGTCTGGACCTGCAGGTCCCACAGGACCGTGTCCTGGTGGTGCTCCACCACTGCGGTTCTTCTCGGATGAACTTGGGTTCAGATCGTTGGATTTGCACATGTTCCTTTGTATGATCCCCACCACATGGTTTGTCCTCTGCTTCCTCTGCCAACACTTAGCACACTCTGCGTCTCGGGTGTCTCCATGGCGATATACCCCTGCTTTGACTGTCCTAATGCTTAGTGCTTGATGCTGCCATAACTACAGACTCTGTGCTGTCCCTCAGTCCTGGATGTTCCAGCCATTGGTAGGTCTTATGTCAGCCACCCCCGCTGTCTTGAGGTGGTACGTTCCAGGGAGGGGCTTTCCTGTCATGGCACCTCTGCTGCTTCCATGGAAACCATGTTCCTCATGTGAATCATCACTTGGACATGTTCATGTCTTACCATTACTCTGCCTGGTGGTGGTGTTAATGACCTGTCTTACCCTTACTCTGCCTGATGGTGGTGTTAATGACCTGTCTTACCCTTACTCTGCCTGATGGTGGTGTTAATGACCTGTCTTACCCTTACTCTGCCTGGTGGTGGTGTTAATGACCTGTCTTACCCTTACTCTGCCTGATGGTGGTGTTAATCACCTGTCTTACCCTTACTCTGCCTGATGTTAATACTCACTCACTATTGTTGGTCTTACTCTGTATAGGTATTCCTTAAGTACGTATGCTTTACGTATGCTTTACGTATGCTTTACGCATGCTTTACGTATGCTTTACGTATGCCTTTTCAGGGTATTGTTTTGTTGGTCTAAGGTTGTCTTTTATGGTCTGGGAATTTTAGATTATATATTACACATGCACACACACAGTCTATGAGGTATTAGTGTAAGGTAAACTGTGATATCTTGTCATTTTGTCTCCGTGTTTATTTTAAAATCTCTTAGTTGGGGTATAGTGCAGTCCATGGAATTAAACAAATAACTGATATAACCATGCTGTATCAACACTTTGCCCTGTTGGTGTTCAATTGCATTGCACCTCAGTGGTGGAACGAACTTCCCCTGAGTGTCCGAATGGCACACTCTTGCTGTTTTTAAGCGAAGACTGAAGACACATCTGTTTCAAGAGCACTTAAATTAAATTTTACTACACTAGCATTTATTAAATATTTGTGACTGTGATGACTTTTCTTGCTTTTATCTTTTAAGTAGGGTTTTTTCAGTATATATTTGAGTATATCTAGGCGTCCATACTGACTGTATCTAATAATATATTTGCTTAAAGTTTCTTCCTGATTTTAGCCTAAACTAACTAGCTAGAGATTTTGTTCTGAGTAAAACAATGAAGCACTTTTTGTAAGTCGCTCTGGATAAGGGCGTCTGCTAAATGCCGTAAATGTAAATGTAAATGTACATTGCACTGAGCTACGACCACTTGGAGAATCCATCAGAGTAACTACATCAGAGTAACTACATCATGACCACTTGGAGAATCCATCACAGTAATTACATCAGAGTAACTACATCACAGTAGTGTAGGGGCGAACCATCACAAACACCCGCGATTGTCTGCTTGGACACCTTCTTCATTTTCATTGTTTTTTGGCTAAAATCCTGGCCAGTTTATCGTTAAACTAATGAGATGTGAAAAATGAGGTTCAGATGAAGGTCAGGGATTGGTCACCTCGGTGTGATCCACTAACATGGCGATCACTGCTGAGCAAGCGTGCTAACAGCTGGACCAATCACCACCAGCAACATTGGTATGTAGCTGTCTTTTCCATTAGATTATTATACTTTTGCCCATGAATCAGTTATGAACTGAACACTACAGTGAATAAATAAAAAAAGGTTAGAAATAAGAGTATATAAGGGTAAATTAGGTTACAAATGAGTTTTCTCAGAGGAATGATTTTAGTACCATGCATAAACATGTCAAACCTCTCAAACACTGACACAATTCAGTTTGATTTTTCATTATTTGACATGAGACTCTGAACAACATGAATCTTCCAGAAGAACAGGTTGTTTCACTGCTGTCTGCCATCACTATGTTTGCAGATTTGAAGTAAACTGATGATGTTGAATGATGTAGAATGTTGGAAACATTTTGTCAGAGCACATAAGCATGAACAATCAGGAACTGACCTATAAGGGCTGAGAATGTTGAGGGGTGGTGGCTGTTGACAGAGTTCGAAGCTCTCCTGCAGAGGAACAGGAAGAGACTGACGTTCAAACAGCTGCTGGTCCTGGATAGTGGAGCTACGGAACGCCTTCCTCATAGTAATGTCCTGCAGAGAGACTGAGAGAGAGAGTGGGGGAGAGAGGGAGAGAGGGAGAGAATAATACAGCAGTCATTAATTTTCTGCATCCTCCTTCCATTTCAGTTGGGAATTTATGGACTGTGGTTCGATGGGATCTGAGCTCGACTTTAATGGGTTGAGTTTAATGGCTTGAATTTAATGGGTTGAGTTTAACTACAGTGACTGGTCCCTCAGCTAAATTCCTAAATTCTATGTAGTATATTCTTATATTCATATATTCTGTCATAAAGGATTAACTTTGCTCGAACGGCAGGGACACAGGATGGTTTTGTTGTTGCTGCTGCAGATGCCACACCCTACCCTAACCCTTACCCTAACACTAACCCACACTCCACAGTCCGACACAGGCTGCTGAAGAGGGTCTAGCATGCTTTAATCACATGCCACACTGTCACGTGCCCCACAGCCCCTTTAACAGGCCCCACATCCAGCCCTCAGAGCCCAGACTAGTCGCCAGTGTCCTTCTGCCCACTCCACGGGTTCCACTTTCACTATGTCACTCTCACGCACTCTTCATCTTCCTCTCTCACACTCATCTATCACTCCTCTTCCTCTCTCACACTCATCTATCACTCCTCTTCCTCTCTCCACACTCATCTATCACTCCTCTTCCTCTCTCACACTCATCTATCACTCCTCTTCCTCTCTCCACTCTCATCTATCACTCCTCTTCCTCTCTCACACTCATCTATCACTCCTCTTCCTCTCACACTCATCTATCATCCTCTTCCTCTCTCACACTCATCTATCACTCCTCTTCCTCTCTCACACTCATCTATCACTCCTCTTCCTCTCTCCACTCTCATCTATCACTCCTCTTCCTCTCTCCACTCTCATCTATCACTCCTCTTCCTCTCTCCACACTCATCTATCACTCCTCTTCCTCTTCCACACTCATCTATCACTCCTCTTCCTCTCTCACACTCATCTATCACTCCTCTTCCTCTCTCCACTCTCATCTATCACTCCTCTTCCTCTCTCCACTCTCATCTATCACTCCTCTTCCTCTCTCCACACTCATCTATCACTCCTCTTCCTCTCTCCACTCTCATCTATCACTCCTCTTCCTCTCTCACACTCATCTATCACTCCTCTTCCTCTCTCCACTCTCATCTATCACTCCTCTTCCTCTCTCACACTCATCTATCACTCCTCTTCCTCTCTCACACTCATCTATCACTCCTCTTCCTCTCTCCACTCTCATCTATCACTCCTCTTCCTCTCTCACACTCATCTATCACTCCTCTTCCTCTCTCCACTCTCATCTATCACTCCTCTTCCTCTCTCACACTCATCTATCACTCCTCTTCCTCTCTCCACTCTCATCTATCACTCCTCTTCCTCTCTCACACTCATCTATCACTCCCTTAACCTTTAGGAACAGGAGGAAATAAAGCAACAGGTTCTCTCTGACTGGCAGCTCGTAGTTCCTCTCGCTGGTTTTCTGGTTCTCTGATGGACATTTAACGACAGACATGGAAATGGAGGTGGGGTGTGATGATGAATGTCACGTGGGGTGTGATGATGAACCTCACGTGTGCGGCAGGACGTCATCATGCTGAGCGACACTGAAGAGCGGACCCGCCGGACATTAAAGCTGCTCGTTATCACTCTAATCATCGCTGACATTATCCTCGCGATTACACGTGAGAATGCCATCCCGCCCTCAGCTGTTTTCCCTGCTCACCAATAATCTGCCAAAGCTGTTTGTGCCCGTCGCCGTAGGTGTTAAACACGAGCCAGCGTGCAGGGCAGATCAGGGACGTCCACGTCCACGCTCTCATCTTTCCTTCTGCTTTCTCGTTTGTGGCCTTTTGTGGCATTTAGAATAAAGTCTTTAGGGATGCCACAGCAAATAATTGCTCTGGTTAAAATGCCCCCTGTGGTGAGGGCAGAGTACAGCAGTCTGGGAAAATGGCTGCAGGACTTTGTGAGGCTTGAGGAGCAAAATGGAAAGGAAGACAAAACCAGCGTGATTGGTCAATAAAGGAGACACGCTGTCTAACAATGTCCACTGAGACAAAAACCAGCGTGATTGGTCAATAAAGGAGACACGCTGTCTAACAATGTCCACTGAGACAAAATCCAGCATGATTGGTCAATAAAGGAGACACACTGTCTAACAATGTCCACTGAGACAAAACCCAGCGTGATTGGTCAATAAAGGAGACACGCTGTTTAACAATGTCCACTGAGACAAAAACCAGTGTGATTGGTCAATAAAGGAGACACACTGTCCTACAATGTCCACTGAGACAAAGCCCAGCGTGATTGGTCAATAAAGGAACATGCCTATTAAACCCTGGAAGATTCCCACGTGATATACGTTACTTAAAAAAAAGTATGATCTGTGAGCCATAGAGACATTCCAGGTGAACCAGCAGGTAATTAATACTGGCCACACCTGCTTCTTGTTGTCTTTTAAACCACACTGTCTTCTTCTTGTCTATTTAAACCACACTGTCTTCTTGTTGTCTTTTAAACCACACTGTCTTCTTCTTGTCTATTTAAACCACACTGTCTTCTTGTTGTCTTTTAAACCACACTGTCTTCTTCTTGTCTATTTAAACCACACTGTCTTTTCTGCTCGTCTGCCCGATGCTCAGACACCTTCGTGCCTCTTTCTCCTGTTATTGCTTGTTTGATCTTTATTACTGAGCTAATAAAGAAGCTCTAATGGCTCTTGTGACCTCATTCGCCTCCCCTGGGGACATTTATAATACCGGACACATAAAATCATGATCATATATGATTTTTATTAACATTGTACCTACGTAACTGAGAGTAACTAAGAGCCTGGATCTCACTACACTTACCACTGAACCAATCTCCTGTCATCTCCTGTCATCTGTCCTCACCCAAAATGGCTTGTGGACAGTATACAAAGAGACAAATACACATTCATCTTTTTTACGTGTCTTTCACCAAAAAACCAAACAGCCTGATAAATCGGAGGGAGGTACCTCCAGACACCCGGGGCACCGCGCACACAAACCAGGATTAAACAAAGGCACAGTGACCACAGTCATCACATGGGTCTACCTATGAGTCTGCTAATGCCAGCAGGGTGGAGCAGGGTGGAGCAGGGTGGAGCAGGGTGGAGCAGAGTGGAGCAGAGTGGAGCAGGGTGGAGCAGTGTCAGCCACTGTCAGCCATTCACCAGACTACAGTTTAGAGAGAAGAGGCTCTGGAACACGGCAGCTAGTCTGACTCATCTGCTCCTGCGTAAACAGTCACCACGGGAACGAACCGCATGTGCTGCTGAGCTGCAATTTCTGGGGTCCAAACACTGGGCAGGGCAGGCGGAGGAAACTACAAGGGGCAGAGTGCAGTGGTCTGCCTCTGAGCCCACACGCCTCCAGGGCAGTCACGGACTGCTGGGTGGGGAACCGGCCTCGTGACCAGAGGGTCGCAGGTTCGATTCCCAGACTCTTGGCCATGACTGAAGTGCCCCTGAGCAAGGCACTTAACCCCAACTGGTGCTGGGGTGCTGGGGTAGGGCTGCCCACCGCTCTGGGCACGTGTGCACCACTGCCCCCTAGTGATCACTAGTGTGTGTGTGTGTGTTATCACTGCACAGATGGGAAAAAGGTGGAGGACTAATTTCGATTGGGGTGAAAATCACAATTGACAATATGGAAAAAACTTCTACTGGTAGATTTTCCGTTTCCATCATATGCACTGCAAGTGTAACTAAGTGATGCGTTCCTTTGACAGCTCCATCGGTATATACGAGTTAAAACACTGTGGTGCAAAAGCAAGGAGGCCTGTCATCTCGTAGAGAAGCTTCTTGATTGGTTAATACTGAATGATGTATTTTTTTATTTGCTGACTACATAGTTCAGACATTCATCTAGAGCAGTTATTTTAGTGATAGTTACCAGCATGTAATGACAGCTGGTCAAAGTGTTTTGTCAAACTTTATAAGTGGATGTTACAGCAAAAACACAACCAAAAACATGAAGCCTGTCAAATCTTCAACTCACACAGAAGCACAAAAGTTTGTGAAAAAGAGACAGCAGTCCTGGATATATCCACACACACACACACACACACACACACACACACACACACAAAGAGCCTTTCTGGTGTAACTGACAGATGGATAAGGGAACTTGCAAAGAGAAAGAATATGCCCAGGCCATAATGGAGACTTATGAGAACACACAGTCAAAAAGCTACTGAGCATGACAGCACTCCTATTGCCTTAGTAAAAGTGTTGAGGCAAAGAGAAAGAGTGAGAGAGAAAGAAAGAGAAAGAAAAGGCAAAGAGAGAGAGAGAAAGCAAGATAGAGAGAGAGATACGTATTTTGAAGAGTTTGTACGTTTACAGGATGTGTTTCTAAAATGCTGACTTTATTCTGAATAATGCCTGATGTGGCCAGAAAGTACTGGAGAGACCTGCTTAATAAAGAACCTGTCAGTTTGTGCAGCTCCTGTCTCTGCGGCTTCCACCACTGAGTCCTGACCTGTGCCACTAGCATCTTCCTCGAGAGACGGAAGATCAAGAGGGATCCTTGAGATCGTCGAGAGACGGAAGATCAAGAGGGATCCTTGAGATCGTCGAGAGACGGAAGATCAAGAGGGATCCTCAAGATCGTCGAGAGACGGAAGATCCTCGAGTGAGTTACATAATCACCCCTCTCATCTCCTCTCTGTTAATCTCAGTGACAAACGTGAATATCACTTATAGTGATATTGCACAATAGTGATGTGCATTAATCCACAAATGTTTGAGAAACCATCTTAAGTGGTATGTAAAGGACCCACTTAGCATTGTTTTCTAAAGTCAATAGTTATGTGGTTGCTATACTCACATTGTGTTATTGCACTGACTTCCACAACTTAACGTCCAGGTTGGCGACCATGTTAAGTGGTCAGTAAAGTTTCACACTAGAAGATTTGCTAAAAGCCTAAAAGAAAGAATGTTTCCTTATAACTGAGAGTGAAGAAGAGGGAACCAGGCCTTAGAGAAAACAGCAGTCTCCACCTTTAAGAGGCAGGGACACTGCAGTGATATAATGTGGCCATAAAATGTTGGACATGGACCATTAGTTCAACCCTGACAGAACAGATTTGTGTGTTTGCGGGTATGTGTCAGCAGGAGAGTCCACTCAGGAGATCTAGGGAGTAGATAAGGTAGAAGATTCTGGGGTGGGGGATACAGGTTTTGTACAATGCTGCCATGTTTTTAAAGAGCTGCCACACCATGATGAATGGAGTCTGACCCGAACGTTTGAGAGAATTTTCAGATAATCCCAAAATACATCCACCAATCAGACGACTGAGACTTTGAAATTAGCCCTTGTCTCATTTCTGTCTCAAAGCATTTCCAGGCTCCTGAACTCTGTCACTCTGTTGTGATTGGCTTTTGGTGGTCTGCTACTTTATGATACTTGTTGTCCAATGAAAGCTTCGTCTTCCTCTGCTACCTTCCCGAATGGGATCTCACCCCATTAGCTGACTTGACAGAGTTCAGTTCAATTCAATTCAGTTCATTAATTCAGCTCTTTTATTGCTACTGTACAAATAAACCACATATCACGCCTGTTCCAAGGCATTTATAAACTGGCAAAATTATTACTACTATTTAAAAAATACAAATAATAGAAATGTATACGTATTTATATAGTATAGTGTTTATAGTATATAGTTTATAGTGTGTTTAGTATATAGTTTATAGTATAAATAATATATAGTTTATAGTAATGTACAGTAGATAGTTAATAGTATAGTATATAATTTATAGTATGTATAATATATGGTTTATAGGAATGTACAGTATACAGTTAACCACTACAGCAGCGTTTACAACATACACTTTCCTAAACTGTCAAAAGAGGGACACGTGTGTCTGATCAACAGTGTTTGATCTGTGAGTCCAGTCCCTAAGACTAAGGGTGGACGGAGACTCAGAAGACACATGTCCTGTGGTACAGGACTGGCTCATACGATCGGCCTGTCCCTCCAGCTGTTGCCAAGCAGAACACCACGCCCCTTACCCCGCCCTTACCCTGCCCTTACCACACCCCTTACCCCACCCCTTACCCCGCCCCTTCATCTAGTAAAGTGTGTGTGTGTCCCACACACACACACTGCTAATTTATGAGCCTGCTGACTCACAGCCACACACACACACACACACACACACACGTGCGGACCAAGCCACGCCCCCTTATCCCAGAATGCCATTGGAAAAGAGACAGAATGTGATGATTACCAGTAAATGAAGGTCAGATGAGCGCTTGTTCTCTCCCATCTTTCTGTCTCTCTCTCTCCCTCTCTGTCTCTCCCTCTCTCTCCCTCCCTAACTCTCTCTCTGTCTCTCTCTCTCTCTCTCTCTCCCTCCCTCTCTCTCTCTCTGTCTCTCCCTCTCTCTCCCCTCCTTCCCTCTCGCTCCTGTCTGTGGTGCAGATATGAAGTAGCAGCACTTACCTGATCTATACTCAATTGGCTGATCCATATTTGTTTAGATGAGTATTCAGTGTTAACCAGCCACACAGCCCGATACCCAGATAGACACTCAGCGCTCCACAGGAATGTCTCCTACTGCTCACTCACACTCTGCCTCATTAACTACATTCACTTTTCTGTTTTTGACACATTCTGGAACAGAATTCTCTGGCTTTCTGTCAGCTAACTTCACCTCTCATCTTCTGTACTTCTCTCTCTCTCCCTATCTCTCTCCACCACCCCCTCTCTCTTTCTTTCTCTCCCTCCCTCTCCCTCCCTCTCCCTCTATCTCTCTCTCTTTCTCTATTTCTCTGACTTTCATAAATAATGAGATTCTGGTCAGTTGTAAAAAGAGGCAGATAGTGAGGTAGAAAGAGAGAATTAAGAGATTTACCTCAGCTAAAGTGTAAAAAGACAATACAAGCTCTGAATCTGACATTGCGACTGTTAACAGACTGTAATTAACTGACTGTAGTTAACAGACTGTAGTTAACTGACTGTAGTTAACTGACTGTAGTTAACAGACTGTAGTTAACAGACTGTGTGTGTCTGTACGAGGTAAAGGGTGAGAGACAAATGAAGAATGTTCCTGAATTACTCCCTCAAAGTGTTCTAGCACACACACAGGGAGATACCATACACAGTGAATTACTACACACACACAGGGAGATACCATACACAGTGAATTACTACACACACAGGGAGATACCATACACAGTGAATTACTACACACACAGGGAGATACCACTCACAGTGAATTACTACACACACACAGGGAGATACCACACACAGTGAATTACTACACACACAGGGAGATACCACTGACGGTGAATTACTACACACACAGGGAGATACCACTCATGGTGAATTACTACACACATAGGGAGATACCACACACACACACACACACACACACACTGAATGACTAGACACAACTGTAGACACCTACATGTGATAAAAGACCACACACACACACACACACACACACAAACACACACACTGTGTCAGTGGGACGTCACATCTCTGTAATCATATGTCATGTAAAGGGGAGACACCCCCGTCCCACATGGGGAGGGAGGATACACACGGCTGAAACTCGCCATACCGCAGTACTGAAACTCAGCATACTGCAGTACTGAAACTCACCATACAACAGTACTGAAACTCGCCATACCGCAGTACTGAAACTCAGCATACTGCAGTACTGAAACTCGCCATACCGCAGTACTGAAACTCAGCATACTGCAGTACTTAAACTCGCCATACCACAGTACTGAAACTCGCCATACCGCAGTACTGAAACTCAGCATACTGCAGTACTGAAACAGCATACTGCAGTACTGAAACTCGCCATACCGCAGTACTGAAACTCGCCATACCGCAGTACTGAAACTCAGCATACCGCTGTACTGAAACTCAGCATACCGCTGTACTGAAACTCGCCATACCGCAGTACTGAAACTCAGCATACTGCAGTACTGAAACTCACCATACCACAGTACTGAAACTCACCATACCGCAGTACTGAAACTCAGCATACAGCAGTACTGAAACTCGCCATACCGCAGTACTGAAACTCGCCATACCGCAGTACTGAAACAATACAAGAGTGGTGAAGTGGCAGCATGGTCAACAGCTGCAAGGAGGCGGTTCTGTCTTGCTCTAGCTGTCTCTCTCTCACCAGCTATCTGTCTTTCCCCCCCTCTCTCTTTTGTTTGTGTGTCTCTGTTATCTGACATCAGGTGTTTGTAGAGCGGGTCTGTTTACAACTGGGAGCCCTTCTTCTCCCACTGCAGTGTGTAATGGGTATACACACACTATCACTGTGTGTGTGTGTGTGTGTGTGTCTACTCACGCTCTTCCTCTTTGGGGTCGAGCTGTGTCACACTGATAGAGAGACGGTCTACTCGTTCTTGAAGGGAGTTGACTCGGAAGGAGAAGGTATGTGCTTCATTAAACAGCTCTCCAAACACGTCCTCAGCATACTTACCTACCACAGAGCAAGCACACGCATGCACACACACGGGTTCAGAGGCGCAGGGACATGATGAAGCACCAAGAGCCTTACACTCCATCAGTACCTGACTGCAACTCAGCTTCCTCTGTCTAAAGTCTGAAATACAGCAGTCATGTTAGGACTTTGTGGACAGGAGATGTATGTAGTCTACACACTATAACTCCACAAACATGTCAAAGTTACCAAAACCCAGCACACTGGCATCTACGTATTAAACTGCAGAGAGCAGCTGTTCTTGACGCTCACGCACGCACGCACGCACGCACGCACGCACGCACGCACGCGTAGGCTCACTGAGGCTGCTGAGCTGACGTATGACGCTGGCGAGCGAGATGTTGGTGACACATTCCAGCTCATTCTTGATGCCGCGGGGCAGCGCCGTGTGGCACAGGTGCCTGGGCTCAATGGTCCGCTTCACCAGGGGCATCGTACTCGCGCACTACTGCTCCGTCTGCACACAGAGAGGGAGGGAGGGAGGGGGAGAGAGGGAGAGGGAGGGAGGGAGAGAGAGGAAAGGAGAAAAGAGAAGAAGGGAGAAAGAGGAAGAGAGATGGAATTAATGATACAAAATAACTATACATGGATAGACCCTTACAATAGTGTTTACACTACTTAAAACCACATTAAATGGATGTGAACTAGAGTCAGTGACAGAGAAACAGAAACAGAAAGCTCTCAAGACATCTTTAATGCACAAATGTATACAAAAGTCAGGAAACACGCCCAAACAAGGAGTATCAGGGGGTGATCCCAGTACACACACACATAAACCATTATACTGAACCTTCACACACACACACACACACACACACACACACTGGTCTTAGTGAGCATGATCGTGTATTGTGTGGCTAATCGTTGTCTGCTGAGGTGAAGCGGTATTGAGATTATTACATCAGGTGTGAAATATTCTGCAATTTAGACTCAGTTCCAAGTGAGGCCACAAACTTGCCTACTAAGACAATCTCAAGTCATATTATTTATGCTGTCTAGAGCGACACACACACACACACACACACTAATAACTGCCCTCAACTGCCCTGGATCTTTCCCCATCCCTGCTGAACCCCGTGTGGTGACCTGATCACAGCCGCCTGGGGCCCCAGGTCCTCTGTTAGCCCCGTTAGCCCCGTTTGCACAGGCCTACTGGCATATGGTGCCTCTCTCCATCAAAGACTGCATGACCGTGAGCAGGATGATTAATCTATCACAGAGCAGCAAGCGTGCTGTGACTCCTACCCATCCTCCTCTCTCTCGCTCTTATCTACTCTCGTCTTCTTCTCCCTCCTTCACACACTCTACACATCTGCTCCCACAGACGCAGGGACCCTTTAATGTGGCCCTCCCACATGAAGCACTGTCACTTCTTATATCTGCTTTCACTGGGAGTGACACAGAGAGCTTTTAAATGGTAGAGGGGTGAGACCAAAATGACTGAAACGGCTTTGGCAGGAGAGAGCCAGCGTATGGGGGGGAGAGAGAGACAGAAGGAGGGAGAGAGAGAGAGAGAAGTAGAGAGAGAAGAGCACTTTTCTCTTTGCAACTGGGAGAGTCAGAGGAAATGAGAGAGACAAAGAAATAGGAGAGATTACATAATTATTATAATCATATAAAAAGTGATGCAGCCATGCAGGACAGAGACAGACAGACCAAGACAGAGACAGAGTCCTCAGAACACAGGCAAGTGTATCTCAGGACTCTCACCCCACTCACTGTCAGAGGAACCAGTTCCTGCTTCAATTTGTAATGAATCCCAGCAATCCCTGATATAGCATAACCACCATGAATGCCTAGTCTTTGCCATACAAGCACTGTGCTTTACACACACACGCACACACACGGTGTGCAGAGTGGTGATTATTTTCTTTATGTTCTTTGGGTGTTCAAAAAGATGCAATAAAAAGAACATATTACTACTGTTCTTTTAGTAATGGCAAGACTGAAAGAATCCTGTTTGCCACAAAACCATTTAATTTAGCCACTGCTGCAAAACTTCAGCAGTGACGTGGCGTTTTCCAGCAGTGATGTGGCGTTTTCTGTCCCCTGCCAGTCTCTGGGTGTCCACCTCCTGCTCCACCTCCTGCTCCACTTCCTGCTCCACCTCCTGCTCCTGCTGAATGTCTCTGGATGGACAGGCTGACTCAGCAAAACCGAACAGCATCAAGATCTCGTGCTTCATTCGGACTGAGGTGCTGGTACCAGACTGACCCATAACAGAACACAGGACACGTAACAGGACAAGTAACTCTGTGTGGGGCCACGTGGTTCGACTGTCACTTCCCTCCTTTAGACTGGTGCCATTGACCCGTTACATATGGACAGAGCAGTCGGGTCTCACCTGTTTTATGGCTGTCCTGACTGAATGTTTTTAATCAGTTAGACACCAGTGAACATGGCTGAAGGGTTGAGAGGCTGGAAAAAAGTGTTTCTCCTCCAGATGTCACTCATATTCCACTTAGTAAGCCAGCGCCATTACCCTTTTTTTCTAACCACATTAGAATAAACCAGCTGAGCTCATTAACATACAGCCACGCTCTTTGAAGTAGGCGCCATTTTAGTTACTTGGTTCTCCATAGGAGAACCGAGATTACAAACCCCGCCCCCTCACACGCTCACGCAAGCACATGCACATTTACACTCCTCCCCTACACATTCACACACACTAGATGCTGAGTCTTCACTGTAAATATACGGATCCTTGTTGTTGATGCTGTTTGTGTTTTAGAACATTCAAAGGTTGTTGCTGCCGAAACCTCCAAAGAATTCATAGATAAATACTTCAGATATCAAACCATTAATTACTTTTAGCTGAGAACTAAATGTTGTGATTCTGGTTTGAATGAGACTCATTAATAAGGTAAAACAAACTCTATCTAGGCCTACTTTAACGGATTAGGTGAAACCCTTACACTACCATCACCAAACATACCACCACCACTATCATCACCTACACCACCTTCACCACCATTACCACACACAGCACCATCACCACCTCCAGATGGGGTAGACAGGAACATTGAAAAAGAACAACGGCGTGAGAAAATCCACATACGATGACAACGATTACTGCTGCGGCACAGACCGACACTGCAGCTGTAATTTCATGCGGCCTTCGTGCGAGCGCGTGATGATCTTTTGGGCTGGTTAGGTTCTGGCACAGGTGCTGCGTTAGCCTTTGCGATTGGAAGTATTACGATTAAGTCGTGGCTGGGTGCATTTGGAAAAGATAAAACCTCCACTTTCCTCCGCGGTTTGGAACACTTACAAGCCCACAAGTCAACGCTCAGTAGCAGAACCGATCAAAATCTACATGATCCCAAAAACTGACAGAGCACTAGGACGGGGCTAGTGCGGCACACAATCATGTACCGTTCACCGTTTGTATGATCACACTGTAAGCTCTATTTATTAAACGCCTCGCATTTACATTTAGGGCATTTAGCAGACGCTCTAATCCAGAAAAAGTACTTTGCCATCTGCTCACAGAATGCATCCTACAATGTACAGTACATAGGTCAGAATTCAAGATATCTGTGAACCACAATACTACTAAAGTACAGGAATCAATGTCATTACCAAATGCAAATAAACACAGACTCAATATCGGACAACGAAAAAGCACAATGACAAAAGCACAACTGCAAAATAGCAGGAATTAAAACCGATACCCAGAAAAATTCCAGATAAATAAAGGTACTGTATCACATAACAGAAAGTACGAAGACAGGTGCTAGAGTTGTACTCTGCAGTGCTATAAATTCCATATCCAGTATCTGCATTATTAACACTGCCGCCATACAAGGCTTTGATGTTCCTCCGGCTCGCTAGCAGATAGCCAAGTGTAGGCAGCAGATCGGAGCAAGCGAAACAAACTGTATGTAACAAAACGCTGAAAGTAAAATGCTTAGAATGGTGGCCAGTACAGTACGATAACCACAAAATGTTTTAATTAGGATAAACCAGCATCCGCTAGTCAGCCAGGAAAGACTCCAATGTTTGGTGTTTTGTAATATAATAATAACATAATTAATCACATATTTTGTCAGCCACTGTTTGTGGCAGAGAAATAATTTTTAAGTTAAAATATTTCACAACTACCACGTTTCGTGTCACTGTCAATCTTCATGTCAGTGCAAAACTATGCAAATGATACAAATGCAAATTAAGATAGCCGCATACACTCGTGTGGGCTTCTCACAGCGTTTAAACAGGCCGATTCACAATATAGAATATATTTATAAAAACCCTCATAAATATAATATATAATGTTATGAAAAGGGTAAATCTTAGTAGTCATGCATTTCGAGGTAGGCTACTTTTAGAAAGAGGAAAACATTGCACACCATGATTTCAGTCAGGTGTTGCTCTTTTATATGGACATTTACATGGATTGAACTTTCTGCTGGGATTCAGAACACAGATGCCTAGTTGCTGTAAAAGGACCTAGGTCACTACCCTGCGAGTTTCACCGTCTACAACACAAGACAACACCATATTTGATGTGGTGTAGGCTACTAAAAGGTTCTGCAAGATGGCTCCATCTGCAGTTCTATAGGATGGGAGACAAGAATTTTAATTAGGAACAGTTTGAAAAACAGTAAACCTGAACATCAACTGCTGCAGAGATGTTTATTCTCGCTCGCACTGCACAAGCCTCTAATGGAGCCCCAGCCGCGCCTTATAAGGAGTTGACATCGGAAAGCCCCACGTGCGCAGACGGAGCCGCGCGCGAAGCCTGATCTCAGTTTGACACACAACATTTGGCAAATGAAACCAAACCGAACGGCAGTCGTGGCCCCAGCAGGCCCAGAATAGGCTGGCCCCTGATGCCCAGAACAGGCTGGCCTCTGATACCGAACGGCAGTCGTGGCCCCAGCAGGCCCCAGAACAGGCTGGCCCCTGATGCCCAGAACAGAACAGGCTGGCCCCTGATACCGAACGGCAGTCGTGGCCCCAGCAGGCCCCAGAACAGGCTGGCCCCTGATGCCCAGAACAGGCTGGCCCCTGATACCGAACGGCAGTCGTGGCCCCAGCAGGCCCCAGAACAGGCTGGCCCCTGATGCCCAGAACAGGCTGGCCCCTGATACCGAACGGCAGTCGTGGCCCCAGCAGGCCCCAGAACAGGCTGGCCCCTGATACCGAACGGCAGTCGTGGCCCCCAGCAGGCCCCAGGCCCCCCCCTGAGAACAGGCTGGCCCCAGATGCCCAGAACAGGCTGGCCCCTGATGCCGAACGGCAGTCGTGGCCCCAGCAGGCCCCAGAACAGGCTGGCCCCTGATGCCCAGAACAGGCTGGCCCCTGATACCGAACGGCAGTCGTGGCCCCAGCAGGCCCCAGAACAGGCTGGCCCCTGATGCCCAGAACAGGCTGGCCCCTGATACAGAACAGGCGGCAGTCGTGGCCCCAGCAGGCCCCAGAACAGGCTGGCCCCTGATGCCCAGAACAGGCTGGCCCCTGATACCGAACGGCAGTCGTGGCCCCAGCAGGCCCCAGAACAGGCTGGCCCCTGATACCGAACGGCAGTCGTGGCCCCCAGCAGGCACCAGAACAGGCTGGCCCCTGATGCCCAGAACAGGCTGGCCCCTGATACCGAACGGCAGTCGTGGCCCCAGCAGGCCCCAGAACAGGCTGGCCCCTGATGCCCAGAACAGGCTGGCCCCTGATACCGAACGGCAGTCGTGGCCCCAGCAGGCCCCAGAACAGGCTGGCCCCTGATGCCCAGAACAGGCTGGCCCCTGATACCGAACGGCAGTCGTGGCCCCAGAACAGGCTGGCCCCTGATGCGCGTCGTTACAGCAAGCTGACAGACGACCAGAATACCAATGACCCAAGGCTGGGCGACAAAGTTAGAACGAAAGTCAGCCAAGCCATAATTTCCGGCTTCTGTCATTTCTAGTCACTTTCCTGATGAGGAGAAAGGTAGTGTGTATGTGTGTGTGTGTGTGTGTGTGTGTGTGTGTGAGAGGGTTGAGAGATGAAAAAGGTTCGGAAGTGTGTCCGTATGGTAGGGGGGGTATGAGGGGGCAGCCCACTCTACATAAGTCACCTAACTAGGCTCCAGGACGTAGTGGTACATATGCAGAGATCCGTGTAATTCAGTTGTGAAATGACAGTAAATCTTTCTGCCAAGATGAAGCTAATTGCTTGCAGCACTGGGACAAGTCCAAAGCCCAAACTCTACTGAACACGATGGAGTTTAAGTCTGGAGCCTGTGGCCTGTACAGGAAATGGCATGTTTGGAAAAGGTATACATGTACTCTGTATTAATAAATACATAAATAAAACAAACAGAAAACTTTGTGAGTATATGTAATTATGAAGGCATTGCAGACTATGCTAAAGATGTTTATTTCTATGTACTCAGGCCAATATGTAGCAAACACAGGCAAAAAAATATTTTATTTACATAGTCATTAAAGAAAATCAGTGACCAGCAACGATACAACCACCAATCAGAAACCACCATGCCCCACAGAAACAGGGGGGGGGGGGGGGCTAGCTGGGATCCAGGTCTGCAGCTGCATTCAATTAACTCGTAAGCATCTCCTGAGGTCTTTCTCATTCTCAACAGGGAGAAGAGAGAGTCGGGGAACTCGGAAATATCTTTGGCTGCCTTTAAGCAAAAAAACTATCTCTGAACTATCTCTGGCTGCCAGCTGACCAGAATAAAACCCACCATAGAGATACGCGCCCCCACAGTGCTCCTGACACAAACCCACATTTTATTTTTGAAAAGTGTTAGCATTCCTTTGCACTGGCAAAAAAAAAAAAAACGTTCGATGTAAATCCAGCTTGATAGGACAGCACGAGGATTGAGCAGCTAGAGCACCTCTGGTGTGGCCAGGCAGAACAGTCGACTAGAGGAGGAGGATGTGATGGGTCTGACCAGACGCCGGCGCAGTGACGGGGCGAACGACCTGCATCTCTCCTGATCACATCTGTCATTCTTCTTGAAGCCACATGTAACACGTTGGTCAGTTTGGACTTGGACTTCAGTCCCTGCTGCAGGGTGGACCTCTGAGCTTTTACCATCAGTTCAACATCAGTTCATCAGTTGAATTCAGTCTCTCCTTGAATACCAAGATGTAGATTTGTTTATTTAATTGCCATTAGTCTCGTTTGACCGTGGCACGGGGTAGGAGACGTGCATTGATAAGTAACTAGGAAGAATGCTGATATCCCAGACTCCTTTGGTGCTGGAGGAGATGGCTCCTTATCTGTCTGCACACCTGACACACACCAGCCCGCCTGCCTCACGCCGCATGGTGCTTTGTTGTAGTCAAGGAGGGGCTGTCAAAGAGACACTTCCCTGTCTGCCCACCTGACACCCCCCCCACCACGTCCCCAGAATGCACAAACACTTCCCTGTCTGCACACCTGACAACCCCTCCACATCCCCAGAATGCACAAAGACCTTAGAACAAACCGCAATCTACAATCCAAGAAGCTCCAAGACACAGACACATCGCACAATCCTGCAGAAGCAGCCGTGGACAGTGTGAAGCCCTTCCATGTTCATTTGAAGCTGAGGTCGTTCCCTCAGCTTCACGTTAGACAAGTTTTAGTCATCTTCAGGGTCAATACTCACAAGTCCTTCCGCCAACACCCCACAATGCTGAGAACGTGAGGTACATTCATTCACCGGAACCTTCAGGAATCGGTTGGAAACTGGAAATCCAGTCCGATATCACTGAAACGCTGATTTCTTTGCAAAGCGGTAGAAATGACCCTGCAGTATGTGACACTGCACACTCAGGCTCAGTAAGTGCCCAACAGAAGGCCAGAAATACATAACGTTGAAATTTAATATGCAATTGTAAAGTCCAAGCCAAATATTTAGACAGACAAAAACAGTATTGTTAGCTTATCTGTCAGAGGTAGAAACTTGGCTAATTTTATGGGAATTGTACACCACACATAGTTTTAAATTTTACAATGTGTGCTGGTGTGAGAGTAAATTAAAATGTTTAAATAAATGGTAGCAGTGTAGGGAGATGTGTGTTTTGTCAGTTGGTGCTGATGTCTTGTAATATGAGTAGCTAGCTCTCGAAAGTGTCCTGTGTACCTTAACACAGAAATAAATACTTAAATATTTAAATACATGCACATATGTATGTATGCATAAATGTATGTATGTATGTATGTGAGAACGATAGTCACGCTGAGAGTCTTGCGCCGGACACTTTTGGCTGATCGCTAGACGGCGAGCTACTCCCACTTCGCGTTCTGCTTGGTGCGTCACACACGTGCGACTGTGGAATGTAACGGCCGTTCTCACCGAGAGATCACGGTGACCAGTGTGATTGTGAGAAACGCAACAATCAGAGAATGTTGTAGGCCTGCCTGCGAGTTTCCGGTAACCAGCAGGAAACTTCCAAAAGGCATGTCTGGCTGGCAGGGAGCTGCATCAGAGACGTATCTAATCGATGGCCTGCAATCCCCCCAAAAGTCTCTCCGCGTCTGTCATGGTTGACTGAGAAACACCTTGTCATGTTGTCTCCAGTGTGCGCGAAGGGTCCAATTAGGCCAGAGCACGCGGAGAAGCGGGAGGTCGTCTGTCATGCGTTTACACACATTGCCATAACACCACACGCAACACATCTACACACTGGCAGGTATGAGCGGAACTGCCATCGCAATCTTCGATCCCTCCATTTCGTCAGGTTAAAAATAAACGGCTCTGTGAACACCAGCTTGATTGCGCTAACGTAGGTATCAGAGTACATGTATATAAATATTTGATTTACTGGCTCTTCTTCTGAGTTAACACTGAGGCTGGAGAAACAATATTGGTAGATGAACTAATTTTCTTATTGTTTTCTAATTTTCATTTTATAATTTTCTTAACCCTTAAAAAAGGTGTGAAAAGTATAAAATGGGGCTTAGTACAATAAGTAAAAGGCAGACACAAACAACTCTAAATATGTGCATCAGACGTGAATCCACAAGAGCTGAAGTGTTTGGTGAGGAACGTTCTTCAGCACCAAAGGTGAAATGTATTGCGGCACGAAGGATCTCAGTCACACCTCAGAATTTCTCATCTTTCTCCTTCATGCAAGGCTGATTCATTCAGAATTGTTTGAATCACTTGCTCATCTCTCTCTTGTGGTCCATCTGATCCTACCGATGACACAAAAGACACAGTAGCACACACACACACCAAACATGACAATATCCGCCGCACACAAGCTTGCACACACACTTCACAAGAGACTGAGTGAACTGCAGTGAGGAATGTGCTGTAGTCCTGCTTGTATGAGCAAAATACTTCCATGTGAAACTGACACCTTAGCAAAACGGGAATCGGACCGTCCTGATCCTGCTCTTTCAAGTGTCCATGACTAGCCTTCTCTCTCTCTCTCACACGCACACACTCTCACACAAACTCACACACAATAGTGTCTGCGAAATGTGATCTAATTGATTCTGCCCATGTAACCTGTCCCGTCTTCAAAGCAGCTTGTGTCCATGTGTGTGCCTATGTACATGCAGCCTATGTGTATATATGTGTGTGTGTGCATGTGTGTGAGTGTACTGGCTTTCTACAGTGCAGAGTCTCTAATTTAAAACTGATACAATTTTTGTTGTTTTTGTTCCTCGCACACCAGGTCCCCACACACCAGGTCCTCGAACACCAGGTCCTCACACACCAGCTCCCCGCACACCAGGTCCTCGCACACCAGGTCCTCACACACCAGATCCTCACACACCAGGTCCTTACACACCAGGTCCCTGCACACCAGCTCCCCGCACACCAGCTCTCCGCACACCAGGTCCTCGCACAGCAGGTCCCCACACAGCAGGTCCCCACACACTCGCTCCTCACACACACACACGCATGTACATATTTCTACATGTGTACAAGTATATTCACTACATATATGCACTTGGTGAATATTACTATAGACTAACCATTATATATTCATCTCATATCTCCACTATGAATATTTAATATAAATGTCCACTAACCATTGTTTAATTGAAATAACATAGATGCAATTAATGTTTGCTATTGTACTGTACTGAGTACATCTAGGGACACTGAGCACTTTTATTTAACATGCTTTAATTAAGATACTAATTAATTAATCAATTAAAATAACATGCACAATCAATAGGCACATCTGGCTTATCCCAGTCTTATCTGTTGGCTCCAGCAGGAGGCCCTGGGTAGAAGGTGGTTTTGGCAGGACAGCCTGGATATAGGGCAGATCCTGGATATGGGGCAGATCCTGGTGGTGTGTCAGCCAATCAGAATCCCTCAAAACATACACAACTTCCTGTTGTCGTTCATTTTCATCAAAACAAAAAGTCAATACCAGTCGCATGTGTGATGGCATCGTCGCGTTTGTCGCAAACGGTGACGTTTGAGACAGTAAAAACGCCGTTTAACAAGTATACACGCATACACTAAAATGGAGTTTTTCAAAATCTCCACTTTGCCCGGAGTTTTCATTTATAATCGTTTTCATGTGGACAAAAGCCCCAAACGCATAAAAATGTCTTCGTTTCACAAGATACCCGTCTACGTGTGGACTAGGCCTCAGTGTAGTCTGACTGTAGTCAGTATGAACGCTTGAACATATCTGGACCACAAACACACTACACTCAATAATCAAAGATAACAGTCACCAGGACTGTGCAAACATTCAGACTACGTTCATAACAAAACTGCTGTATAAACACGGTCAAAGTGTCAAATATAACTGATTATGATTTATGATTTATGATTATTTCAACCTCAGTTTTCTGGCATGAAGTGGCATCTTTGTAGGCACACCTATCAGAATCATTTTATAGGCCTAAGTGTAGAATTACTGACTGGGCCAATCTGTTGCCAAGGATACTTTGTCAGCATCCATCTACCCTGGTCAGTTTTGAACCACAAAACCTCTTTTGAATTAATAATATTAGGGTGTAAGATGTTGTTACAGTCTGTTTCCATTGTGGGATTACAGGCTGTCTGTAACAATTATAGAGACGCAGTTACACTGATGTAATCTAAGAGTATGTGATAAATTATAATGCACTTAACCGCTGCTTTGCATAGTAATGAGGATAGGGGTGTGTGTAGCGTGTATAGGGAGGAGGCATCACGATGGGCCAGTTCATCACTACAGCACTGCGGCCTCCCCAAGAGTCCCAGCTGCATGATTCAGTCATTAAAGCCAAGCTGAACCCTTTCAAAAGGCTTGGGCTCCATTTTGGTTCTGCCATGAATGGGGCGATTCTGGGCACACAAAGCGGTCAGGCGCCGGAGGCTCGTCCGGACCGCCGTGGCGTTCGATGCCAATGGCACAGTATGCAAAGGACGAGGGGGCAGAAACTTATAGACACCCGGCGATTTGATGGGGACTGGATCTATTGAACAGTGCCACCAAGGATCCTTCAGACCCACAGACAATCACACAGCGGCTTCCTGTCCAAAAGCCGACATGGAACACTGGGTCATACCATTCTGAACGAAGAGGGGGAGACTGGAGGCTCATTATGCGCAGACGGTGCTCTCTCTACAGCAGTCCTCTGTGGTGAGGACCAGGGCTAAGTGCCTATGATGGACACTAATGGCTCCTACGCAGCACACGGCCTGATCTCCAACAAACACCACCACACCAGGGGTGGAGTGACTCCGTCATGCCACACGTGAGGGCATATGTGTGCACCACGGTGCAGGATTGCACAGCTAAACCCCACAAGGATTAAACAGTTAAACCCCTGGCCACTAATATTCATCTGCCAAGGCAGTTGTTTTACAGATTAGAAATTGTAGTCGCATCGCCAACAGTGAAATACAAAGCCAATGGCCTTGTGTTCACACCAGCATGTCTGGTGATTCGGCCACTCAAGCTTGTGTAGTTCTAACTCTGATTAATGTGCACAGGGCTACCAGAGTAATGCGCCTTCCCCTACAGGAGCAGGCAGATGAGTCCTGGTCAGCCCGGCCGACGCTACACTCGGCTGGGGACGTGCACCAATTCTCCTGTTATATTGAGTAATGATCAGGGCATCGATTTGCAGCCGCGGCTTCACGTTGACAGGGCAGAGTGAGGAGTGAGGAGTGAGCAGTGGAGCGTCATTGCTTTGCCTCCACTAAGCAAACGCGCACTCATCAAAAAATGTCCTAGCACTTGCTTGAGGGGAGCGACAGATGGTTTACCTTCTGGAGAGAGAAATAAGTCAGTGGGTCCATCCTAGCCGTCCTCTTGCTATAATATATGGTGTACAAATTCACAGTATGGTTTATTTCTGCTTATTTTCCTCTCTGCTCTGGTCACCACCCCACTGTCTACCTCAGGTTTCTCATCCAGACGAGACGGTTTGTCTTCTTTGTGTTTTTCTGCTCCGAGTTTTTTTTTGTGTCTCCTGTTGCGTGGCCTGAGGTGAAACACAATGAGCCAATCAGGTCCCTTCATGGAGGTCTAGGTCCTTCGTGGAGGTCCAGGTCCTTCGTGGAGGTCCAGACTGCTTCTCTTCCTTCTCTCCGTGTCGATGTCATTCTCCTGATGTGATCTGTCACTTCTGTTTGGCGAGCATATTTCTCAGCCCAAGGGGCAGCAGTCTGTGCATGCGCGTGTTCCCAACAGTCCTCCGAGAAGTTTGGACAGCCGGGACATCTTATGTTAGTGCACTCAGAGTCATCTGCTCATCCTCACTGAGACCAGCAGGAGTCTGTCTACATCCAGCGTGTGGGATTCTGGGATACAATGTCAGTCCATAGTGCACTAGTTGTCTACCAAACAGGGCCTGTGATATCACCATATGCACTGAAGTGATGCTATGAGATGCTCTACCTACACTGGCCCATGGCCACCAACTGCCACAATCAGATGTCAGAAAACAGAGGCGTGAAGCTGTGAGGAAACTCTGAGCAGGAAGCAATATCACATCCCATCAGCCTTCTGCTCCCCTTTCATCTCAAATGTCGACTCTGTGGTGCGCAGGTTGGTTTTTTCTCCAGGATTTTTTACCCTTTCATTTGATCGTGTGCCGTCTTGCTTGGGTTTGCAGTGTGCCATGTTAAAGGATGGGTTTAATACCTGGAGCACCTTCGAGACTATTACCTTGTATCGATTGGATCCCCGCAAGCCCTTGATCCAGAATGCCTCACCGCTCCCATTCTTTCTGAAGTGCTCACAGTGGCAGCACCATTATGTTGCTACGGCCATCGTGTCTAGATTGATCTGGAGAAGCTCCACACACTGACCACGGTCTTCGCTTTCAGATGGCTGCAGACCAATTACAGTATTTATTTATCAGCATAACTTTGGCAAAAAAGCATTTATCCCCCTTGCAGACCTTTTGAGTTCTAACAGTACAAATCCTGTCAGTATCTGCGGTCTGTGAATTTAGTGTGTTACAATTTGTCCTAAGGCCATGACCTCTATATCACAATGAATCATGCTGATAGACTCCATCACACACGATGAATCATCCTGGTAGACTGCATCACATAGTGCAGAGAGCATCCCGGCAACAGGTGCGAAGTCTGTCAAGACAACTGCAGAAATGTGACAGTGAGGATCATGACCGACTCTTACGGTCAGCTGTGAACATGTGATGGCATCTGAGCAGACATCTCCAGCCCTGTTTCAACATCTAGGTTAAACCAGAGGACAACGACTCACACACTGTCCAGACGGGGGAATTGGGGAATTCCACTAATTGACGCCTATAATCAACCTGAGCACACTTAATCAGTGTACCGGCAAGCTCATTTTGAGAGGTGAATCAGGTGGGTTAAAGCAGTGGAAATGCTAAATGATGTTGTATGTGCTCAAATCGAGTGTCTTCACAAGGCTTGCAGACCCTGGGTCGTGTCCTCTTCAATCCAAAGTTTTAAGTCCTTATCGCACAAAGCTGGCCCATTAATCAATCAAACAAATGAGATCTAATTAACTTCTATAGCACATGAAGCAGTCTGCAGCATCTGTAGTGTACCCGTGTATAGCCTCCCAGTTATGTTTATGACCTACATAGCTACATAATGGCAGCTATGCTTGTGAGACTACTCATCCACACTGCTTGTGTTACATAATCATCACTTCTCCTTTTACATACCCTGGTCCTCCATGAGGAGAAAGTCTAGTTGTGTCAGTACTCCGGCTGTAGATTAGGCATATAATCTAGGACAGTTTTCCTCAGTGCTGATCCTGGAAGTCCTGCATGCCTTAGGGATTAGTTACAGCCCCAGTGCACATCATTCAAAGTCTCTGATAATTGGATTAGGTGTAATAAATTGGGGTTGGACACCCAGGTCTCTTGAAGGAGGACTTGAAGACGCTGGACTAGATGTTCTAGCACAACCATGCAAGCCCCTGAGGCTGAAGACCACAGGTAAAACTGCTGCATGCTCTGAAAAAAGGTCGAGAGGTCAAGATTAAGTGGGAGCTCTTGCCTGGTTAAAGGGTCCCAGTTAAACCACCTAGTTCTCCACCATCCTCCTCCATCCCACTCCCACTTGCACCACCCGAGCCTCCTCCTCTCCAGCACCATCATGAGTTCCCACACGGCTGCTGCACCAAGGGACACAAATGCGTATGTGAGAAAAAGGGGAAGGTGTAGAAAGTGAGTAGCTGAGTCCAGACGTGTGAGTGTGACGCGTGAACGTGTGGCGCATGAGTGTGACGCGTGAACGTGTCTGGACTGGTCCAGTCTGCCTCATTTTGCAGAATCCAACATGTCAGTGGTCACTGGACAGCAACGTAACTGTAAAAGCAGTTTAGTTGATTGATCCTCACCTGAGCATTAACATCTATTATTTCCTTCCGTGAACCCTGGAAACAACGATGTGAACCCTGTAAGGATTAAATTAGCTCCTTTAAAAAAGGCACCTTTCATTATACGTTGGCTACAGTTTCCTCAAATTAGAACAGCAATGCCCACATCCTCCCAGAATAGCTAACCACAGGCTGCCATAGCTCACATATTCTTAGAGTACGGACTCTCCAGAGTTTAGGACCTCCTGCAACTTATTTCCGTCCAAACAAAAGAAATGTCTCCTCCATCTCTCCCCCTTTCATACTCGCTCCTTCTCCTTTGCTTCTTTCCTCCACCCCCTCCCTCTCTTTTCCACTCTGTTTGAATATGAAGTATAAAAATAAAACCGTCTGTGTTCCTGCCAGTACCAGAGCAGAGGCAAGACCCTCCTCCACTCCTATTGGTTAGCCCCTCAGCTAAAGCCCCTCTACCCAAACTCAGCTAAAGCCCCTCTACCCAAACTCAGCTATAGCCCCTCTACCCAAACTCAGCTAAAACCCCTCTACCCAAACTCAGCTATAGCCCCTCTACCCAAACTCAGCTAAAACCCCTCTACCCAAACTCAGCTAAAACCCCTCTACCCAAACTCAGCTAAAGCCCCTCTACCCAAACGAGCTTTACATTTACAATCACTGTGACAATGCTATGATAGTTTGTCTTGGTACCTTTATTCTTTGTTGATTCCACTGTTCATCTGAGCCATTCCTTAAGAGTTAAACCACTAAACGTGCTGTGATGATTAAGTCCTTGTGACAAACGCGTGGCGTGTTGTGGACTGCAGGCTAGCTCTTCTTCATAGATAGTTCAGCTGCTGCCTCAGGAGGGCTGTGTTGCTCCTGCAAGTCCCACCTGTGATCTCCAACTTTTCCATCCAGATGCAAAGCAGCTCTCTTGCAAATCGCCCCCATCTTGGCACGGCTGGGTGCAGTAGAACACTCTCCCTCCCCCCGGCACTAATATTGCTCCGTGAGTCGTGGCTGAGCCAGCTTCACATCCTGCCCCCTTTTTTCCCAGGCGAGATTTTTCTTAGGCTCAGACGCGTTTCCCTCTTTTTGACCATAGATGTGTGTGATTTGTGGGGAGGTGCTCGCTTTTAAAATGCCAAACTTCGCCTTCCTGCTCCTCTGTAATTGAACGAGGGAGATTCCAGCCGTGCAGGCTGTGGTTCCAGATGCCGTGTGGAGGCGCTGTGAGTGCATCCAACCCTCGTGAGTCGGCCCATGTCAATCAACGCCTGCTTGGAGTGTTCTGGATGCTATTCAGAAACATGGCTGGAGTGGCTTGAAGAAGAAACAACAAAATACAAAAGAGACTCCTCGTACTGAGCTGCTGGCAGTGACACAGAGATCACTTTGCATGATGTGGGCAGAATGACTCACAGAACCAGATGCCGCTGCATTCTGATCTGTGAACAACGCATTCCACCCAAATCAGTAAAGCTTAAACCGCGTGAGAAACATAGACACTGATCTCAGATCAGCATCAGACGCCTCCACCTGGTTCCACAAACATCTGAGAGGGCATGCAGTGCAATTTGAATATTCAAATTAGAATCTTCAGCAACTGACATGGCAAAGAAAATCTGATACTGCACTGCAGTGTTACCGATAACAACCGTGGACGTGCTGCCAATGGATTAGTCGATGCTGCCATCTCAGACCCAGGCCCCAGCCCTCTCTCACAGGCCCCACCCCTTCCTCGTAGGCCCAAACATTTGTAAAGCTGCTTTGTGACGTGTTGTAAAAATCGTTATATAAGCAAATTTTCACTTGACAGCTGTGTATTTTGCTTGGCAAGCTTTGAGAGTGATTCTGATGGTGAAGCCCCTAATGCACCAAGGCCGTCCATAGCCCTGCACCGAGGTGCTCTGGTGACTGTGATTCTGCTCCTGTGGCTCCCTATTCCCTATAAACACGGTTTGGCCACCACCTGTTTCTGTGCAGACAAAGTACTCTGCCCTAACGCTGGTGGTTTAAGCAGACACCAGGTCCACCTCTGTGGAGAGCTCCCATTCAGAGGCACAATATCCACACCAGAGGCAGAAATGCAATGGCTGTTCCTTATTCTGCTTGATTTGGGGGGGTCTAGGGGTGGGTGGTAATTACTGAACTGTAACTAATCAGACAAAGGTTTATTCAAAACAAATGAACAATCACACAAACAGCCTGTCCCAAATCCCAAATCCCAGCTCAGTCTGTACTACCAGGGCCTGTACTACCAGGGTCTGTCCTACCAGGGCCTTTACTACCAGGGCCTGTACTACCAGGGCCTGTACTACCAGGGTCTGTCCTACCAGGGCCTTTACTACCAGGGCCTGTCCTACCAGGGTCTGTCCTACCAGGGCCTTTACTACCAGGGCCTTTACTACCAGGGTCTGTACTACCAGGGTCTGTACTACCAGGGCCTGTACCACCAGGGCCTGTACCACCAGGGCCTGTCCACTGTGGTGTTGAGCATCTGAGCGACGTCCAATAAGATTCACCCTGCACGAGTCAGTCTGCTTCCTGCATGTCTAAAGAGAGAGCAGGGGCCTGTAATGAGCAGCATGGAGATGCAAAGGTCCTGCTGGGGTCCCGCTGGGGTCCCACTGACCTCCTGCTGCCTCCTTATCCTCAGGTCCACTGAGGCGAAACACTGTCAGGAGGAGACGGAGCGAGCAAGTGGGAGAGGACATGACCATGGGGTTCATTATGGGCCAGAACCAGTAAGAGCTGCTGCCAATATGTGCAAAGAATAACTTAAAAAAATACTTTATAAGAATACCTTAAAAGAATGAAGACAAGGAATAGCAGGTGGACCGGAGTCCTTATTCAAGTGTCTTCCTATTTATTGCACTTGATCTTTAAACTATTTAAACTCTACATCAAAGGCTTTTGAGTTACTGTCAGATTTTACATCACTGCTCACCTTGAAGGAAATGTTCCTGGTTCTCTATCGGCCCTATAGGTGCATTTAAGGTGTCCACCATCTTACCACCTTTACAGTATTGACAAACTATTAACAAAAGACCTAAGCCTTGAAAACACACATTAGCTTAATGCTGGATCCTTTAAAGCAGCCAAGAACATTACGTTTTACGTTAATAGGGCACCAATATATAAACTGCTTTGTTGTGTTTCTTCAACCAAGGGCCTTTCTGTTAATGTGCTTTTGCGTGGCACCTCTCCCTTTAAGGCCCAGGGGATTAGGGCTCGGAGTTGCCCCGGTCAGCCTGAATGCCCCAGCGTGGAAGGGTCACTGCACATGCAAAGGTCGCAGGCAACAACCTCAGGCCCCTGCTGTACTCTCTAATACCCGTGACGCTCAGTCTCCGCCCCCAGCCACTCCCCCAATACAGGCCTGTCAGCATGGCACACAGCGGCAGTGTGTACCTGTGGTTGAGGCACAGGGTCTGCTCCAGTTGTCACACCTTCAGACGGATTACCTCATGACATCTTATGACACAGATTCATGCACTGTACAAAATCAGAGCTGCCTGCACCACAGGACACATGTGGCCATGCAGTTTGGCTCCATCTTCTTCATTTTTGTCAAACGCCACATTTCCAAGAAAACCTTAGACCTAAACCTTAGTCTTTAACCTTAGACGTAAACCTTAATCTGTAACCTTAGACCTAAACCTTAGCCTTTAACTTTAGACCTAAACCTTAATCTGTAACCTTAGACCTAAACCTTAGAACTAAACTAAACCTGAGCCTTTAACCTTAGACCTAAACCTAAACCGTAGACATGTCTTTAAAGAATAACGAGGAATTATAAATAAACTGTTTAAGAGCTATGGCAGTAGGGGCTCAGAGAACATCTTTATCGTACCGAATGAATCACTGGGTAATTAAAATGGTTCACACCTGTGCACGGTTTATGTCAACCTACTTACATGGGTGTGTTTTCTTTCATTAGACTGTTGGAGTGTGAGAGAGATGCTGTATAACACAGAGCCCAATGGAGCGTTTGACCTCTAGGAAAGAGCGGTGAGTAGAAAGCTGATCCTGGGAATGTTTACTGTGTGTGTACTGTGGTCTTATTTTATTAAAATAAACTATTTTAATTAAAGGAATCTTGCTTTGGGGTAGCACTGGTTACAAAATTCCAAGGGCAACATATAAACATATATACTCTTTAAAAATCAGACAATCGGTGCAGACTTTCAATTAAAAAGCGCATTACCCAAACACAGCCTGACCCTTATGGCTCATCCTGATAGACACTTAAAGCAGGGCAGGAGGTGTAGCAGGACAGGGGGTGTAGCAGGACAGGAGGTATAGCAGGACAGGGGGTGTAGGTCTTACATCTGCAGCCAGTAAGACATTCACAGCCAATGCCAGTGTACTCATCTCTGAAAACCAGAGTTGGAATGAACACACACACACACACACACACTCACACACACAGTGACCCCCCCAGTCCCTGCGGCACAGAAACAGCTTTGTGGAGTCTCCAGCCCTGACAGAGAAGCAGGAACAAAGCCTCCTGTGTCTGAGCCATCCCAACAGCTGGGACACACAGCTAAACCTCAGACGTGCCTAACCACCACGAGACCTTTTCTCTGTGCGCTGCCTCCTCTCTCTCTCTCTCTCTCTCTCTCTCATCTCTTCCTCTCCTGCATCCCGTGGTCCAGGCTCCTTGTCTTTGTTGTCATCCCCCCTCTCGCGCGCCTGGTCCGTTCTGCCATGCTGGGATGTCGGGTGAGACATGAGCATCGCTGGAATCACAGACTGGCCAGGCGGAAGTGACTGCATGCTAGGAGGGCTTTTAATGAATATGTAATGGCCTAAATCACAGCAAACACAGTCTTGTGCTTTGCCAGCAGAGAACACTGAAGTGAAACCATACCAGCGCACAAACACTCCACACAGGTACAAATACCTGCGCAATGTGGACTATTTGTTGCCATTAGTCATGCAGTGATTGATTTAACAAAAAAACAGAAACCTATATCCACGCTCACCAATGTCGGCCTTTTTAGCAAAGCAATTGGATAAGAACCTGTTCACGAAAGCTAGTGATTTCTGCTTTATATCAGTAAATGATTATGCAGTATCATTATACAAATTATACAATATAATAAATGATTCACAAAAAAAGTCCTTTTAATATTAATTCTCCATATATCATATGGTGACATCTGCTCTGAGGTGGAAATCACTCTTGGAGTGTAGTTCCTCGTCTCATGCAAAATGTCTTAAAATGTAACCTAGTTTAGGGCACCCTGCTAAATGCACGCGTATATGTGCTTTGCTACAAAGTGTAATGCAGAGTGTGCATTAGAGTATCTCGGTGGTTCACTGCAAGCCCTATCTGATGTAATGCGAGAGTCTGCACGCCTCCTTCAATTATCCAACGAATCCAACAGCAGTCAAGGCAAAGGCACCGTCAATAACTGCCACACCAGTCTTTAGGTATCTCTAATACGTTTTAAAAATAAGTTTTCATTTTGGTCCCTGTAAATGATTATATTGTTCTGAAGCTTAATTCCATGTTTGTCCGGTATATTACATTTTAATAAATCCTCATCTCTAACTTCTGAAAATAATCGACATCTTTAATGAGATGTTGACTGTGGCTTCGCAGCTCTGCGAAAGGCGCTCAATACAGGAGGCATCAGATGGGCTACATGCGGGCTCGGATGTGTTAGAACCGGGGTTCGTTCGCTCAGGTTCCGTTTCCATTCCAAGTTCACTTCTTGTGCAGATTAAGTGACCGGACAGAAAAGGTAATAAATAATTAACAAATTACAATATAAAATTCGGTTAGAATAAACGATGTGTGTCAAATGTCTTATTCTATATTTACTTAATTCATCCAGATTTTAGTTTTCCATCTTAGGTAGCTGATGTCGCATAAAGTCTCATTAAAAAATAACACATTTTATATATATTTATATATTTTAGATATATTTATCTAAAAATCACGCAGTCAGTCAGTGAAGATTATTTTTTTATTTTTTCCGTTCATTCCACAGCACAGAAGTCTCGGGTTTCACAAAGAGTCTCCCCATGAATTTCTGCCCTCCCCCCGAATACTGAAAAATCATGCAGACATTTCGACCTAAACTTAAGAATCTACCACACAAATGATATGGATGTGGATTGAGCGGCATTTCGAGAAACCAGAAGCCTGTGTATTTCTGCTGACAGTTACAATATCCTCGTTATACCGTCCGGACACCGTCTCTCACTGAGAAGCAGACAACAGGCTAAAATACTTGATATGTCTGAACAAACCAGGTAGTGCTGTTATAACCAACCTTCTGCACGTTATGCATTTGGGAAGGGTATCTCAGACTCACATGTTAGTGTGAGTTAGATCGCTGTGTACTGGCAAACCTCGTTAGTCAGCAGTAAACCCAAGACAGGGATTCCACACGGTTCGGCGCTAACTGTGCAGATGTGAAATTGCAATCCCCTCCCTCCCCCTCCCGCGGGTGCATTTCAAGACACGATCAGTTACACTGTGCAACCAAGGGACCGCGAGAATAAGCCATTTCCACGCTTCCAATGAATGTCTACATAAGGTGCTCAACCCTAAAATGAGAAGGGCAGATAAAAGTCTAGAGCGCGTGTATCCAGCCAGCTTGCTGGTTATCTGTGCGATGCATGCATAATTTACCCCACACCTGTCACCCGCGCCTACTGTAGGGCAGCTAGCTGGTTAGCTACCCCTGAATGCGATGGGCAGGCATTATTGTCTTACTTGGGCCAGTACATACTGTACTGAACTGTAGCTACTGAACATACAGTGTCGTTGTAATTTAATGCATACTCTCATTCTTAAAGGAGTAACATACATCATTTAACGTTAATTACAAAAAAGAAAATCAATGGAAAGATGTGAAATATGTTATGACCAGCATTGTCATATTGTTCTTACAGGTAAAAGAAAAACGTAGCAATTGTCTTAAAGTTAAAAGAAAATCTCCTACCTCTAATTCAGAAATCTCCGTTAGTTTTTTCCATCGCTCTCTGGGTTGTATGGGTATTCCCGTATTCCCTTCTGCTCAGTTCTTCAGACCCTCTCCACGATGCAGAACTACCATTGCTGAACTATAGCTTGAGAATCTCGCTGGAGATGCGCTCCCAGGACTACAGAACAGTATTGATCAGAAAGGGATTCCCAGAGCTGAACTAGTGGCATATGCCGCCAAAATGGCCTTTTTCGCACTCGCGGCGTAGATCAGGCTAATATTAGGACTTATCTGTCTCTGCCTTGAGTGGATGTGCAATCAGGTTTTATACGGTGATGGAGCTGCTGGTTATAATCCACGTGAATCCACCTCTGTGCGGTAGTTTTGGTACAAGCCGCTTTCTATTGTTGGACCTGCCCCACGCAGCCCAGGACTCAACACGCGCACCCAGGACGTGCGCCGCTGACCACGCCCACTCACACTACACAGCCAATCGGAAGCAGCGAGGTGAGAAATAGAAGCGTTATTTACACGCATTATAAAACAGGCAAAATCGTGTAATTATTAACCAGAGTGTCTGTTCTACAAAATTGCCAGTTTTGGTTAAGGCCACATTATTAAACTCCACTGTTACCGTGTGCGTGTAAAACCCACGCGCATTTCCACAGCCCTCAGAGTGCGACGGGATGTCCTGGAAGGTGTGTAAACGTTATGAAATATGCGTCACTCATATTTTTAAACAACGCAAATGTAAACAAAGGTATTAAATTTAGTAAACAACATAAACAATTATGAACGGTGGATTTTAGATCCCATGTGCGAAGGTTTCACTGCGCGCCCACGCCCGCAGGTCCGTGTCGGTAACCGAGGGCTTGCAGGACCCTCCGCCCTGACGGACACCAACATGGCGGCGGCAGCGGGGTCGCTCGTTGCGTACGAGAGCGATTCGGACTCGGGAAATGAACCCGAGTCCAACACAAGTCCGGACGAAGTAGGTGCGGATTCGGTCGCACACCTTCAGCCTTTGAAATCTGGACGGACGACGACTTTGTCTGTTCTTAATTCGGCGCCGGAGGTCGCAGTCAAGGTACGGCGCTATGTCGGCTAGCCCGCTGGCTAACGTTGGCGCGAGCAGCTGGTTAGCACGATTGCTAACGCGGTGTTATTTTTATTTCAGAGCGGTTTATTCGTGTGGCTAAGGGTTTGGGACATTTCTGTAGGACTTCTGTGCAGTGACATTGGGAAACGTGGTCTTTCTGTCAAAACATAGAGCTTCGAATACTACGAAATAACACACAATAAAGGCATTCGCACACTAGCAAGTTAGCCTAGCCAGGTGGGTTACTGTGGTAACCTCAGTCGTGAGTGCTTCCTGGTTCCGTTGAGTCCTGAGGACCCGAACAGCGTCACGTTAGTGGACCGGCTCCGTAAGTGACGGTGCTGTTGCTCTATTGCAGGAAGATGTTGAGACGGGTACACACCTGGACCCCTCGCTCAAAGAGGTCAACTATAACCCTAATTATGAGACCATGTTTGCTCCGGAGGTAAGATCACGACTGAGTGTGTGTGTGTGTGTGTGTGTGTGTGTGTGTGTGCGCGTGTGTGCTGTGTGCGCGCGCGTGCTAAACGTCCTCGGCGCCTAACACAAAGCCCTGTCCTCTGTGTGTTCTAGTTTGGACCAGTTAACCCATTCAAAACGCAACAAATGTCTGCGCCAAGGAACATGTTGTCTGGATACGCCGAGCCCGCACATGTCAACGACTTCATGTTTGAACAACAACGAAGGACGTTTTCCACCTTCGGTAAGGGCTGTGCTGCGCTGCACGCGCGGCCTCGGGGGGCGTTCTCGTTATGTTTCATTTCACACTCAGTTTCCTAGAGAGAATCTGTCTCATAGAATTATTCTGGTTTTACCTGGATCTTAGAGCAGTGACCAGTGTGTGCCAGTATGTTCACCGGACTGTAGTTATACTAATTATGCAATATTCTTATTTAGTTCAATCCTTTGTTTCTGAGCATGAACTGCCCACTGTGCAACAGGCTATGCGTTAGACCCATCTGTGGACAGCAGTCAAGTTTCATCAAGCAGCTACATCGGAGCCGTGGACGAGGCAGAGAAAAAGAAAGGTACTAGACGTGACCTGCTCGTTGGCTGCAAATCGCTGGGGGGGGTGTCTGATGCTGGGGGGGTGTCTGATGCTGGGGGGGTGTCCGAAACTGCAGCCACTCGTACTCCACCCTTACTGTTGCTGCTCCAACAGTTCTTGTACACCTGTCTTCCGCAGGACTGACCGTGTTTGAGTCGGGCCCAAAGAAGGAGAAGAGGAAGCGTGTGAAAGGAGGAGACGCCTCGGAGATCGACAGCTTCCTGGGGCCCTGGGCTAAGTACCAGGATGAGAAGGACGTGGCCAAACCCTCAGAGGTCAGGATCCTCGTGTCCTCCAACAGGCACGCAGGGTTTGTCCTTTGTGTCTTTTGCTGGACAGTCTAAAGTCCAAATGTGGCCAGATTGAGCCTGTGCAACGTGTTCATACTTTAAAAGCACTTAGAGGATCCCTGTCTGATGTGTGTGTGTGGTAGGAGGAGCAGAAAGAACTGGACGAAATCACAGCAAAGAGACAGAAGAGAGGCAAGAATGAGGAGGAGTCTCCAGCTGAGGAGAAGACCGTACTGCACGGTGAGATACTGTCCAGCCCACCACCCCAGAGTGGGAGCTTCTCCCTAGCACGGAGGTCTTCAGCTGCTGTAGCTCAGACACTTGCCTAGTGCCAACAACCTCCTCACTCTTGCTTGTGTCTTCGCTCCACAGTCAAAGACGCGTATGACTACCAGGGCCGCTCGTACCTCCACATCCCCCAGGACGTGGGCATTAACCTGCGCTCGGCAGACATACCAGACAAATGCTACCTGCCCAAGAAGCAGCTGCACGTCTGGACCGGGCACACCAAGGTGAGGAGGCACACGTGTGGCGCATGCTCACGTGGGTCTGCATACATGTGTGCACACATGCGGTTAGGCCAGTGTGTGGGGGTGTAGAGGCTGTCCTTAGGGCCGCACGCATGTGGTTAGGACAGTGTGTGGGGGTGTAGAGGCTGTCCTTAAGGCTGCACGCATGTGGTTAGGCCAGTGTGTGGGGGTGTAGAGGCTGACCTCAGGTCCATGGAAATGCCTGGTGGAAGCAGGTGGAGTTTAGCTGCACCTGAGGGCTCCAGCTCATCTTCTCCTTCCACCCACAGGGTGTCAGCGCCATCCGCCTGTTCCCAGGCTCTGGCCACCTGCTGCTTTCCTGCTCTATGGACTGTAAGATCAAGGTAGGTGTTGTTCCTGAGGAGTGTGGTATTTACTGTGGTCACTGTCTCGTGGTTAAGGCCACTCTGCAACTGATATATGCAATAATGTTTTGTCAACCAATTAATTGGCTTATTAAAGGCTATTTTGATGCAGTCAGCATCATTATGCCCCCCCTCAGGGGCAGGGGTAGTTAGGGTAAGGGTGGAGTATGGTGTACAGAGTCAAGCCCACTATGCACCAGGGTTCGTTTGGTAGGTCACTGTTTGCTCTTTTTTCAGCTGTACTGATAACTGTCGGAATTCATGGAGCCTGAAGCTGCACCAGCAAACGTTTAATCACTGCTTCCTGAGAACATTCTCTCACTGCTTCCAGTCTCTGCCCTTTGTCTGTTTTATGGTGATTTTAATGTTCTCTTTTCTTTTGTAGCTTTGGGAAGTCTACAGTGACAGGAGGTGCTTACGGACATTTATTGGTAAGAAGGACTTTTGCAGCCATGCCTTACACTGCGCATGAGCTAGGGTGTTTCCTGCGTAGCTGTTCCATGATCCAGAAAGCTCATAGGACCATCTGAAGGACAGTGTGGTTGACGAAGGACATTTAGGACACACCTTCTAAAGGGACAGATCTTCTTATCTCTGGCTTAACATGGAGCTGTGCTGAAGATGAACATAGTGATGTAATTATATTTGCACCTCAAGGCAGAGAATTGATGAGACTGCACATGGGGACATGAAAGGCTCTCAGAACATGGAGCCCTCAGACCGATCTCTCTCTCTCTCCCCCTCTCTCTGTTTATTGAACTTTGTCAGAAACAAACAGCAGGTTTTTTTGCTCGACTTAGTCATGGTTTCATGAGCAAGTGTGCAGGTAACCTGTGCAGAGTATTCTTACATTTACCCAGCAGTTGGGCAGCATTGGGAGTGCAGAAACGTCAAATTGGGCTTTTTCCACTGGTCCAGCTGAGCGTGTCCAGATGCATCAGTCATGTATTATTCATGAGGGCAGTGGAGAAAACCTCAGGGACCGTTACCTGACAGGCAGACGTGGAGAGGGCTGTTAAAAAGGGCGTACGGAGGCTGTGAAAGCTCAGATGCCTTCACTCCACACACTCGTCTGCAGGATCAAAACGGTTGTCATGGACAGCAGTGTCTCCAGCAACAGCTGAGCGTGTTCAGTTGCCAATTAGAATTATGCGAATGAGCTTGCGCTAATTGCCGACTGCCAGCCCTCGTTAGCATGGCGGGCCGGTCCGTTCAGCGCTAGCGTTCATCCTGGAGCGCTGCTAGATTGTGTCGCCACTGATCCAGTCTGAACCACACGTGGCCCTTTCACGCGACCGCTCGCACGATCCTCGTTCTCACGTGTTCTACTAGTCTCGGTTTCACTATGCTAACGGGTCGTTCTCATCTCGTGCGTTCTGCTGGTCTCGTTCTCACTATGCTAACGGCTCGTTCTCCCCGTTGCAGGTCACAGTAAGGCGGTGCGAGACATCTGCTACAACAACACCGGCTCTCAGTTCCTCAGCGCTGCTTACGATCGCTACCTCAAGCTGTGGGACACGGAGACAGGTGAGCACTGCTGCCCATTGGAACCCACAGCCGCCTTTGGAGATGTGTGTGTGTGTGTGTGTTCTGCCTTGCGAGCTTCTAAGTGATTCTCTTACGTCGAGCTGCACTGGAGGTGAAGAGCTCTGTGCTCTTCATGTCTCTGTCCCAGTGGGAATCTTCTTGATGGAGGTGCTGTGGTAGACCACCACCCACATATACCCGTCCCTTCTCTCCGCTCCACCACTAGGGGGTGCCACACACACTCAGGGCCTGCAGGGTTGCTCTTGGTTTGGATTCTGACAGCAGACTCTAGGCAGGTTGCGCCACTGCCCTTTGACCCGGGCCGTCCCCGTCTGAGCTGAAGATCTGCTGGGCTCTCTCCGTCTGTACAGCTTCACCTGGTGTGGGGACAGCCGTGCACATCCCGTGTGGTGCAGGAGGCTGTGGGTGGGGTTGTGGGGAACTGGTTGGTGAGTGCTAGCCTCTCTGACTGAATTGCCTCTGCCCTCAGGTCAGTGCATCTCCAGGTTCACTAACAGGAAAGTCCCCTACTGTGTGAAGTTCAACCCAGACGAGGACAAGCAGAACCTGTTTGTTGCCGGAATGTCAGACAAGAAGATTGTGCAGGTAAGCAGTAGTCAGGGCAGGCATGCTGTGTGTGTGTGTGTATATGGTGTGTGGGTTTGTGTGTGCACGCGTGTGTGTGTGGTGCATATATTTATGTCTGAGGGAGAAACTGAGTACCTTTTTGCGTTCATCTTGTTGTAGGGTGTTAGTTTGTCCGCACATGCGCATACACACACACACACACACACACCACCACACACCCAAGAGAAGCTTTGGTTACCCTCCGTAAATCTGAAGACAGGACCTTATTTCACGCTCTGTGGTTCCCTCAATAGAAAGAAAGAGTGTTTGTGTATATGTGCGTGCGTGCGTGCGTGCGTGCGTGCGAGCGTGCGAGCGATGTGAGGAGAGGGTTGCTGAAGGATTGAGGGACCCACATGAGTCTGTGTCCATTACCCAGCAGCCCTGCAGGGGAGGGGGGCAGAGACGGAGAGAAGGAGAGCCAACCAGAGTGCACACAGTGGGAGGGGGGCGGAGACGGAGAGAAGGAGAGCCAACCAGAGCATACATAGTGGGAGGGGACGGAGACTGAGAGAAGGAGAGCCAACCAGAGTGCACACAGTGGGAGGGGGGGCGGAGACGGAGAGAAGGAGAGCCAACCAGAGTGCACACAGTGGGAGGGGGGGGCGGAGACGGAGAGAAGGAGAGCCAACCAGAGCGCAGTGGGAGGGCCCAGTCCTGCTGAGCCAGGCGGGAAGAGTCCCTGCTCAAAAATCACTGACCTCTCCTTCCCTCGGCCTCCACCTCTCCTCCACCCTCAGCTCAGCAGTCTCGTCGGTCACAGGTGGAGAGCAGAGGTCATCTTGTGCTCTGTTGTCGTAGGGGTCCCGTTAGAGAGAGAGAGTGTGTGTGTGTGTGAGAGAGAGAGAGAGAGAGAGAGAGTGTGTGTGTGTGTGTGTGAGAGAGAGAGAGAGAGAGAGTGTGTGTGTGTGTGTGAGAGAGAGAGAGAGAGTGTGTGTGTGTGTGTGTGAGAGAGAAAAACTCTGGCCCGCTCTCTCCTGCCCAGTTCGACATCCGCTCTGGGGAGGTGGTGCAGGAGTACGACCGCCACCTGGGAGCCGTCAACACCATCACGTTCGTGGACGAGAACCGCCGCTTCGTCAGCACCTCTGATGACAAGAGTCTGCGCGTGTGGGAGTGGTGAGTGGGCGGGGCTACATTTGCATATGAACTCGTATATATTTTTACGTTGGTCTTCCTACCAAGGCCCAGGGCTGATCTAGAGCGTCGGCTTTGAGTCTTTTGTCCTGTTGAAAGTTTAAGCCTCTCCCAACCTCTGTTGAGACTGAAGGCGCATTGCAGTACTTCCCTCTGTTTTGCTGCATCCATCTGAACTTCTAACCGTAGGGTGTACAGGATCCGTAGGGTGAACAGGATCCCCAGTCTCTGCTAAAGAGAAACACTCCTAACATGAGACCACAACTGCTTCACTGTTGAGTGGGCAGTGTTAGATTTATGTGGTAGACCTCAATTTCTGTCTCAAATCCCTCAAACGTATCTCCTGGGTTTTAGCGGGAGATGTTGGTGTCTTCTTTGACAGACTCCAGATGTGCTTTGATGTGTTTCTTTGCTAATGGCATCTATCTAGCCCTCCAGCACGTCCTGCTCTACGTCTTGTTCTACGTCCTGCTCTACGTCTTGTTCTGCGCCCGTTGTGGTCTTGCTAGGGCAGAATTCTTCATCTGTGAAAACTTAAGTTTCCACTCTCATTTTTCAGTTAGTAATTTTTGTCACAGAATATTTTATGTAAAACCACCATCACATTAAATTAATTGATTTTGAAGGTCAGTGTTTTAAAATAAAATTTGACAGCGCAACATATCCAAGTGTGTATCTGTCTCCGATTCTCTGGGGATTACGCATAATTCGAGATTATAAATTCAGAAGCATATTGTGTGCACAGCTAAAGGACCTCTGTCTGAAACGTCCCATTTTTTTTCTCGAAACCTTACGTACGTTACTTGTGGGAAAACGAATGTTTCATACATCACAGAGCTGCAGTGAAGGAGGAGAACAGTGCTGTGATTGGTTGATCCCCAGCAGGGCTACACCACCTCTCCGCTTCACAGAGCACTCGCACGGAAGGCAGCGCTCTATCTGCAGTCCTGTCTGCCTTCACTGGGAACCTCTGACTGGATTCTCAAGGCAGATTCGTCTTGTTTGAAGTCTCAAATGTTGGGACACCTTGATTTTGGACTCCTGCTTTTTCATCCCTGCTGTCAACAATTGCAGCAGCTGTTTCAGAGCCTTTACGTAATAAACTTTAAGGGTCTAGGCAGCAGGTTAAGTAATGCCAACAGATATGCAGCTGATAATGTTTGGGCCTTTGTACTGTTCTGTACCTCTCCTTAAAGGAGTGGACCTGTCTGTGTGTCTGGCCCAGTGTCTGGAGTGGACCTGGTCTGTGTGTCAGGCCCAGTATCTGGAGTGGACCTGGTCTGTGTGTCAGGCCCAGTATCTGGAGTGGACCTGGTCTGTGTGTCAGGCCCAGTGTCTGGAGTGGACCTGGTCTGTGTGTCAGGCCCAGTGTCTGGAGTGGACCTGTCTGTGTGTCAGGCCCAGTATCTGGAGTGGACCTGTCTGTGTGTGAAATGTCTTGCATTGCTGGCCCCAGCTTAAACTGTTACATGCTTCTTTTGGTTTCAAAAGAGGTCCGTCAGGCTGCATTCCCCTAAGTGTGTGTAGCAGTATAGTTCTCTTGGAGAACATGCGAATCTGATTTCTATTAGCAGTGGAGTGGATAACATCAGAAATGTTCACATTTTCTTTTATCATTATCCTAGTGTTACTATAAGCTTTGTGGCATTGACTGTTAAGTCCCCTATCTGTGGGTTTATCATAATACACACTGTGTATTGATTCTGCAGAACTCGCATTATATATCGCAGACTGTTTTTGTTTGGCTCGATAAGTAAATATTTTATTTCAAATCACAAGATGGCAAAGTACCTCATATGTCCTTAAGAAAAGAATTTATGCTAAAACAGTATGATTTAGCTGTAAAGCACCTGTCTCATTAACACTTACATAGTCTAAAACACCATTAAAAAGGTGGTAGGGAGTATTAATGCAGTTCCATATCAGTCAAAAATACTTGTACTGTAATCACCACATGCTCAGCGCTGACTAGAGCAGCATATTGTTTGGGGTTTCACTACAGGTGCTGCTCACCTTGAAATCGACACCACCATGTGATCCTTGCAACGTTCATCTAGTGGGGTTGACGCTAAATATTACGCATTAAAAATGTCTCCGCTCTCCGTATTATGGGCAGTGCAGTCTGACAAACCAGGCAGTTGGCGGAGGGTGTAACCCCGCGCTGTGTCCCGAACATCCTGAATAGGTACCCGCAGAGGTCCTGTAGCGCCAACGTCAACCACGAGGTTGGAGTGACCGTTTGGCACAGGGCACAAGTTTTAGTCCTCTTAATTTCCAAGATCAGAGAACCAAAACTTGATGGACCCATATAAATATGGGTCATGTTTTACTTTCAACTCCATTATATTTTTGTTAAATTTATTCCATTTCTATGAGTTTTTTTTTTAACTGAATTTACTGAATTGCACACTATCTCTGTTAGGTGGGGGTGTACGTTAGACTGCTTAATGCTATTTCTGTGCCTGATGGTTAGACCTTTTTGAGCTGCTGAACACTGACGTGTGTTCCCCAGGTGCTGACACTGAACAGGACAGGTCTGCACTGCACTATCAATCACGAACAACCTGCATTCTTCTGTCAGTACATTTTACAGGTTTCTGGGTTTTTAGTCAGCTGTCCAGGATTCCACGATGATGCGATTATCCGGTGTCCCTTTGGAGTGAGGAGGACATTTTTCCTCTCGCTGTCAGCACTGACCAATCAGGAGTGTTACACATCCAGAACAGAACATGGAGCAAAATGAAACGGAACAAACTTGAGGCTCTTGCTGTGTAGAAGTGCAGCTCCAAACCAGCGGCTCACACTGCAGTGTCTCCAGTGTCTGCAGCTGGTGCAGGATGTGAACACGTTGAGTGAATGAAGATGGCTGTTCTCTTCACCATGAGCTCCTCTGTTTTAGGGACATTCCAGTGGATTTCAAGTACATCGCAGAGCCTAGTATGCATTCGATGCCTGCAGTGACGCTGTCACCCAACGGTGAGTGTGTTTGCTTGCGCATTGCTTCAGCGGTAACACACACACACACACACACACCTTCACACTCCACTTCCAGCCTTTCTGTAAACGCTTCGTGTCGGTCTCTCCCGACGTTAGTGCTTGTGTGCTTTTGCCTTTTGAAATGATATTTTCTGACTCTCTCACTACCCCCCCCACCCCCCGAGGCTCGTATGTTCTCACATTTGTTCTTACACGTCTCCTTCCTGGCACTGCATAATTTATGGAAATCTTCGAGAGAGATGCTTTCTCACCACGCACTCACAGAAAGACCAACTGTAAGACAGAACTGACAAAGAGGCAGAAGAATGAACTCACCCTCACCTTTCCTCCTGTTCTTTCACTCTCTCCTACTCATTTAAATAGGAACTCTATAAGTTTAATAGGTTGGGGTAAATAAGAACTTGGGGTCACTATGAGTGCCAGAAAGAGACTCATGTACAAAAACAAACACTAATGTAAAATATTTTTATTTTCTTTTGCCTTCTGTTAAGTTGTGTTTACTCTGAGGCCACATTGAAAGGGTCTGGCCCGCATGCTGAGTGTCGACCATTAGGGGGAGTCAGGGAGCCCTGTGGAGGTTTTAACTGCCTGTTCAGTAGGCCTCATCCTGAGGCTCACGCGCCTTGAGCACGCGGCCTCCCCATGAAGAGCACTCGAGGGGTGAAAAACGGCTGTTTGCGGCTGGAGTGTGAACCTGGAGTGGCCAACACGGCCTTTGATCAGGCTGACAGCCACGTCTGCTTCGTTCTGTTTCTTCACGCATGCCTGTTCTGTTCTGAAGGGGTTTGTGTGCCTCGCTCTGTTTACGCGCCCTGGGACCCTCTTAACAGGGGAGGCTTTTCTGAACGTTTAATTACAGCGAATAAACAAACTGCACTGACGGGAAACAGGAACCACGAGTGCTCTAGGAAGAGGAGAAGACGGAGGATCCAACAGTCTGGGCCAACAGCACATCAGATACTCCACTGTCTTTCCAACAGCTTTGTCATGTTAGGGCTGCGTCTAATATGTACTCAGTGTTTCAGCTCTATAACTATATGTACGCTGGTGTCTTGCAGGCAAATGGCTCGCCTGTCAGTCCATGGATAATCAGATCCTGATATTCGGAGCCCAGAACCGGTTCAGGCTCAACAAGAAGAAAGTGTTCAAGGGCCACATGGTGGCGGGGTACGCTTGCCAAGTGGACTTCTCTCCCGACATGAGGTAGGCGTCCGCCACAGCTCCGTACATCACACACCTTTATCCAGGGTGTGGGTAGTGGACGCAGGGCCATTACGTACTGTGCTACAGTAACGTCCCCCTCTCGTAGTTACGTGGTGTCCGGTGATGCAGACGGGAAGCTGAACATCTGGGACTGGAAGACCACCAAGCTGTACCACCGCATCAAGGCGCATGAGAAGGTGTGCATCAGCGCCCTCTGGCACCCCCACGAGACCTCCAAGGTCATCACCTGCGGCTGGGACGGCCAGATCAAACTCTGGGACTAATGAGACAAAGGGAGTGGAGGGGTGATCCCGAACGGGGGGGAGGAGTCAGATTGCCCCCTTTGCCCCTCCCAGTCTCCTGTGTGCTGAGCCCCTCCGTGGCCTCAGTCCGTGACCCGCCGTCTCACTGGTGTGTCCTGATGGCGTTGGCTTTGCTCAGCAGTATGTGTGAAAAGTCTGTGGACTGGCATCCAGTCCTGATTCCTCCTCTAATTCTCTTGTCATTTTGTTATTATGGCGTCATCCACTGCTAAAGATGTGCATATCAACACTTTTAAAGTCACTTCAGTTTGGCATCGGGCGTCTCTTTGAGTATTAATAAAACGTTTTGTACATTTTACCAGTCTGTTTGATCTTTGGCATGTGGCTTTCTCACTTGTCATTTTGGTAGAAACATAAGAGGTCGGTTCTGTCCTGGGACTACAGTGGCTAACCAGATGAAGCGCCTCCTCTAACCTGGTCTAACTGCAGTGCTGATGGGCCCGTGTCGTACACACAACCGTGTGTCTACGTCTCTGGAGCGGATTTGTGTTTTTACACTCCAAACAGTCTGACAGGCGGCGCGTACGCTCAGCATTACGGCTTACGGCTCTCGTATGCGTGCACACGCACGGGAAGTAAACTTTCTGGGTCTCATCCATAATTTATCGTGTTGCTGTATTCTGACACAGCAACGTCTAAACATTTCCATGCAGTCAGCTTTATTCCCGCGATGCTGAGGAGCAGGACTAGTCCACTTTGTTCTGTTTCTCCTCCCTGAACGCTCCGGTTTGGAGTGTGCTTCACTTTCCTGTGAGCCCAGACTCTCTCTCAGTACCTCGCAGACAGAAGGGTTAACGTTCTCACACCTGATTCTTCCGGTGCGAAGCCCAGGGTCCCCCGCCAGGCCAGCATGAAATGAGGTTTTGCAGGCTGAAACTTCTCCAGAAATAACTCGACCTTTATATAAAGTACTGAGGAGTGTCAGGAGGAGTTCTAGCTCCCTCTGTCCTCGATTTCCACGTCGCTACATGGCGTCAGCAGCACGCCTGCGTAGGCCACAGCGTTCCATCCAAGTGCTTCTCCTTAAAGTCTACTGCAGTTTCAGTTTGGTTGGTTTACTTCGGTCAGCACAATGTTCTTCTGTAAAAATGTTCCCTTAATTCACATTTGCGCCTGGCACGTCGCTCTCACTGTGGAGAGTAACGCGTGTTGACCCACCCCAGAACGTACGTACTGCTCGTGTTGTGTAGGTTCTTCTGCAGGAAGAGGCGTGGCTTCTGCGGGTCGCTGTAGCTGTGGTAGAGGCTGAAGTGTGCACGCTCGAGCTCTCTCAGCAGGCTAAACCAATAGCGCACCACGGTCGGCTCGTCCCCGCCCACCTCAAACCCCGCCCAGTGCAGGTGGACCTCGAGAAGCAGGAGGCCCACGGAACGCAAAACTCCTTCCAGAACCAGATTCTCTAGAATCTTCCATTCCGCACTCTCCATGTCTATCTTCAGCACGTCCACCTGTGGGGAGACACCATGCAATCATCATTCAGTGAACTAACATTCAGGCTAGAATATCTGCCGTGTGCTCCTCCCCCCACCCCCTCTACATGCAGCTGTTTCACTACATATGATTCTGCTGTTGTCAGCAAACCAGACACAGAGGTTCATTTTCTAAATTAACCGTGCGCTCAAAACAGGTGTTTCTCACGCCTGCCAGCCGACACTACAGTGTGAGCCTACACCACTACAGTGTGAGCCTACACCACTACAGTATGAGCCTACACCACTACAGTGAACCTACACCACTACAGTGAGCCTACACCACTAGTGAGAGCCTACACCACTACAGTGTGAGCCTACACCACTACAGTGTGAGCCTACACCACTACAGTATGAGCCTACACCACTACAGTATGAGCCTACACCTCTAGTGTGAGCCTACACCACTACAGTGTGAGCCTACACCACTACAGTGTGAGCCTACACCACTACAGTGAGCCTACACCTCTACAGCGTGAACAATAAAGCAGCCGGTTGGGAGCCCATCCCTTGGGTGGGGCATTACTGATCTAGCTTAAATTACGCTCTCATCAGCACGTCTGAGGAAGGAAAATCTCCCTGAAGCCGTTTCCTCATTTTCCCACAATTCTTCTTCATACCATTTTCTCACGGTTCCTGCTCACTGCTCACTGGCTACACACTGAAGCAACAAACAAATCAATCTGAAGAAGATTCCAGGAAGGAACCAAAACTGGTGTGCTGGTTTGTACTGGTGTGACCTGGAGTACTGGTGTGACCTGTGTTGTGAGGTGGGTCATCCCTGTTTATCTACACATCCCGCAGACGGGCAGTCAGACTGATATCCGGGAAATCTGGAGGCAAATTCAACACATTGAAGCTCTCAAAGCACTCGTGCACTCCCATGGCAACAACACCTGTACTCCGCCTCCTACATGGTGATCAGAACACACGGCACCTTCTTCCATGGTCCAGTTCGGATTCGCATGTGACTATTGTAGGTACTTTTGGCAGTGGGGAGCAGCACCAGTCTTGGCACATCAGTGAGCTTTGGACACTCATGACCCTGTCGCTGGGTCACTGGTTGTCCATCACTGGACCATTTCTGTTGCATACTGGGAACGCCCACAAGAGCTGCCATTTCTATGCCCAGTTTGACCCGCTTCAGTGTCCTGCATTGCAGTGTCATTTTCATCATCTTCAAAAACGTGGAACTGACCTGTGAGATAATCACCATCCTGCACTGCACCTCTGTGTTCTTACCGTTGCAGCAGAACAGTGTGTTGAAGGTCTGTTATCGATTGTAAATGCAGCTCTGTGGTCCCCTCAACAGCAATGAAGCGTATGTAACGATGAACACCACAAATCTAAAAAGATTTGTTTTAAAAAAGCCAGAATTAGCAACTATCTTAAAATAAAAGCTTAACTATCTAAGGTAAATTCAAGCCCCAGCATGGTCTCCCGTGCTACATGAGATATCCCTTAATAAAGGTTTCCCACAGTAGACGTTTCTGGAGATGGTTCATATCGTTTGCACCTTTGAAACTGGAGCCTTAATCCAACCACCTGTCCTTCAGCATCCTTAGTAACTGGATCACAGCGAAGATAGAATGATATTGGACATTTTCCAATACACAAACTTCAAACTTACACGAACATAAACATCAAACTTTGACTGTTATGGACATTGCTGTAATAGGGATGAAATAGTAACTGTTCAGAGCAGTGGAGAAGGGCATAACTAAACACCAGCACAACCTCTCGCAACGGAGACCTAAGGATGAAGTCCTGTCAACAGATGGAACAAACATAGACCTTCTGAAAATATCCACACTGACCTTATAGAACAAATTTAGACCTTCAACTGAAATATTAAAAAAGCTTTGGAGATTTCTCAGATGCTGAAATATGCCCCAGTACAGAAAACACCTGCTCCCATTTAAGGAAATTTTTTTACATAATATTCTCACTTTAAATGAGAAACTATTTGGCATTTAAACAGCCCAACGTCTAACCCAGCAGACGTGCCTCACTAGGTCTCGAAGGGTCTCCTGCCCTGCACCATATTCTGTTTCTAGAAAATTAAATTTGTGTAAAATAAGCTATGATTTGACAGGATAGATGGCTTTGAGAGTATGAACTCTCCATCCATAAACACACTGGAGGGTTCTCTCCACTCAGAGGAGCACAGGGATCCACCCAGCCCTGCATACAGATGGTTTAAATGACACTAATTGTAGTTTAATTCCCTAAAGCAATCATGCCTCCCCACAAGAAAAAAAGAAAAAGAAAAAAGTCTCACCCAACTCGTTTATTCAAATAAACGTGAGCTCTGTTTACATGGATTATGAACCGTTTACTCAGATGTGCGTCTGATTCCTCCAGTGTTCCCGAGGTGTGTGTGAACAAGCTCACAGTTGCATCATCACAGTATGGCACATACACTGTGAGCCTTAACCTGACACCCCCCCCAGCTTGACAGCACTTGTGCTCACTACTGGACACTTCAGTCTGCACCTCCGTTACTGGTGCATCTTACAGGTGGCCAGTTGCAGACTGTGGTTCGTGCATATTTATCTTCATTTACCACCCCCTGTCTCCATGGTAACAGAAGCCGATGAGCTACACAGAATGGTCTATAATTACCGAACGTCTAAAAGAACATTAGCACCTTCTGACTTATCACAGTTGACTCATCACACAACCGAGGGGAAATAAGTGGAATACAGAGCACATTCTCATGCACTGATCTTAGATTAGTGACATGATGACTGAGTCCAGGACTGTCGTCTGCAGCAAACCGCCTGATGCTTCAGTTATAATGAAATAGCGGGACACCTTGGTGGGCGTTGCGCTAGTCAGTCCTGTGCTGGGAAAGACAAGGTGTGGCAAGAGAGTGCGTGAACTGCTTGAAATGCGTGTGAGGGTGTGAAATGCGTGTGTCTCACGCACAACACGTGAGACTTCAGAGCGCCGCGGTCGTCTCAGCAGGAAAACGCCACGCAGCTCAGTACTTCCAAATCCACACAGGACGCGTCAGCACACCAGCTTGTGACCTCTGACCACAGTGGAAGACGAGGAGCTGCATCACAGGTCCGGCCTCACAGACTCACTCTGCTTCCCTTCCAATCAGTGTGATACACAAGAAGCATCTTTCACAACCGTTACCAAAGGGTGTCAAATATTTTGGACAGCGCCGTATTACTGGAGGGTTTTCCAACGGGGCCCAGGAAGCTTAATCGATAGCGGATAAAGCATCTCCTCGCTAATGCTATGCTGCAGAGCGTGGTTTGTAAGCTTCTCAGTGAAGGGTCTGAATTTAATTTGCAACGATTAAACTCAAAGCACGAGAAAAGGAAAGGAGGTGGGAGAGTGATATATGGGAGCGTCAAAAACGCAGAGCATCTTGGGATATGGTGCATAAATATGAAGCAATTATCATTTTGATAAACGGGTACGGCTGGGAGCATCGTTCCTTCTGTCATAACGGCTTTGTGAAAGACGCTGACTGATGAGCCGGGCGTCGTAATATTTCAACCGTGAGATCACTGCCCGGCCTGCACTGGTCTGACAGCGCTGTCGTGGAGATGGACTGCAACATAAACGTAAGACACTGCGCCAAGCGATGACGTGGCACCAGTACTTAAGTTCTTGGCTCGAGCTGTGACATGGTGGATTTTGCTTTAAATACAGGTCAGCAATTCATTAAAACGACAGGGTCTGAAAACCTTTCACTATTGAGCACAGCAGTAACGTCCCCCCCCCCCCCAGCCAGCTTGTGCCAAAGACTCCGTGTACTGCAGCTGTAATTTCCTATGCAGATACGTCAGGCTGCGAGGTACAGCGCACAGGACTGCGCAAATCTGATGTTTAGCTGAAGGATCACTGTGATGTTATGAAAGGAACAAACACACTCCGTGGAGATCATCTCAAAGCCCAGCGAGCCGGCGTGAACACAGCGCCGCTCAGACGGTATAGCGCACCACGAGCGTCGGCCGTACTGCGGGACGTGGACCTGCTTTATGGCGTGTCCCTTTTATAAACACAGCAGTAATATAAGAAATAGCATGTAATGTGGGTTAAAATGTTTAGGCATAGTTAATTAATAACTATTCAATTGCTTTATTAAAGAGGCGTATTGTGTCGTTTTTTCTTTTTTAAGCGAACACTAAAACATTATTTTTTATCTCCCACTGGATTTTCTTGGTGGTTTAGAAGATCCAGAATGCATTCTAATGAGATAACCTAGGACTGGTGCTAGCAGAAATACATGCTGCTTCTTTAAGATGGTGCCTTTTAATTGGGGACAACTGTTATGGCGTGTCTGGAGTGCGTTTCAGGGGAGCTGAGCCCTGAAGGAGTGTTTGAGCATTGGCCAGAATCTGCAGACGGTTCTGGGATGATTTAGGAAGGGTTGGAGAGTGTCCAAGAGTTTCCTGTGAGTTCTTGAGAGCGAGTCCTCCATTAAGATGGCTCTGAGACATACGTCTGTCAATGACGGGGGTTGATGAACTCAAATGAACTTAAATGGAGTGTCAGAACCTCTAATAAAGCACATGCTCCCTCTCCACTTGTAATGAATTAGTAGGACTTTTAGAGATTGCTATTTCACATAGTAATGCATGCACAGGTTTAATGCAGTTCTTATGGGATGGTGTATCGGAAGTGACGGTGTTCTATCCTCTGATGGTTTTATGCTTCCTAACCGAACCGCCCTCATCTCACAAAGGTGTGGTATCTCACTGGATTTGGGACTGCAGGATCAGTATCTTCTGCTCCTAACACACGCCTTCTCTTTGGTACATGAATCATATTCATGTGGATACATTCTGGATTTGTTGTCATTTTGGTTCCCATGGAAACTGTCCCCACATCTGGCTTGTATGTGTACCTCCCGCCTGCACCACGACACCCAGATGTCAAATCACTAATGTAAAAAGGCAAATGAACATTTCCTTGGCTCTTCAAAGTCAAACTTGCGAAAGGTTCTGAGCATCACCTGTCTGTGTCCAAAGTCGTTGAGGATGGCGGACAGCTTCTTGGTGCTGCTGCGCTGTCTCTGCTCCGGGATGGCGGGGTTGGGTTCCCTCCAGTCCACAGACAGTCGGTGCAGCCACACGCCCGAGTCTTGCAGGTGTGGTGCCGCGACGCTGGGGTCAAAACAATGAACCTCGCAGCCGGCCAAGGCTACGGCCTTCTCCAGCCGCAGATCCTCCCCTCCCAGCCTGCAAAGGGAGAGGGGGAGAGGGGGAGAGAGGGAGAGAGAGAAAGGGAGACAAAGACCAGCACATTTATGCAAAGGTGCTGAACTCTTGCAGCAAAGGCAAAACTTTTTTAGCAATTCTTCCAAAAGACCAAGACACAAGGAGAACTCTACCAGCCTTTATAGACAAGCCCAATAAGGCAGAGAGAGCGAATGTTCAACGTGAAATGGCAGCGCCGAGGCCCGAACACCTGAACACCGTGGAGGAGGCTCAGCCATCTGCCTTCAGGTTCACAAACCCCCTGAGTGAAGCGGACGCAGGACGGAGCAGCATGGTTGCTGTGTTGGGCTGGATGAGAATCACTCGTGTCCTCTGATGCTTCCAGTAGGAAAGAAACATTAGCTTGAATTGGGGAAACAGTAGAATTGGCGGGTTTCCTCACTGCAGTGTTATGAGATGGGTCAGTGTGGCTTACCCAGAAACCCCTGCTTCAAGTCAGCAGGATGGGTGGTTCACGCCATGCCTTAAGAATGAACAAGCAGTGGAATGTATAATGGACAGTTTGCTAAGCACCTTCTTGGAGACACTGGGCTTGGAGTTAGCATCTCTAGCTCACTCAGTGCTCCCTCCCTCTCTCCCCTAGTTCACCTGGGGGAGACTCCTTAACACATGATCACTCAAGGCTTATGGCATCTTTGTGCTGCCTTTTGGGTAGGGAGGGAGTGTGAGCGAGAGAGTGAGAGAGAGAGAGAGAGAGAGTGAGAGAGTGCACTCAATGATTCATTTGGCTCACTAACGCTTAAACTCCTTAAACTTGGGGCTGTTAGTATGCAGGCTCACTCCTCACGAGGGAGATGGGAAGAGAAGATCAGAGGGAAGGAAATGCAGAGACCCTCGTTCCCCTTCCCCACGCTCACCCTCCCCACGTTCCCCCCCCCCACGCTCCCTCCCTCCTAGTTTCCTCTCCTCACAAGTCAGTATTAGTACTACATTAGAGTACAATTAGAGATTATTCAATGGTTATTCAGTGACTGAAATGGTTTATGGTGTACTGTAGTCTATGGTGTACTGTAGTCTATGGTGTATGGTAGGCTGTGTCATTCTCTAAAAGGTCTTGAAAACACTTATGTGGTGAAGATACCTCAGGACCTTCATTATCAGAAGCATTACTGATTCAACTGATCTTTCCAAAAGGCAGAAGAGATAGGATCAACACGGTAAATTCATTCCAGATAAATTCACACATGTACACACGCTTATGTGTGCTAATGTACACACGCACACTGCTTGACTTCATTATCATGAGATGAAAAAAAATGTAGCTTATTAACTTACAACTGCGCATATATTTAGAGAGGGAGAGAGAGAGGGAGAGAGAGAGAGGGAGAGAGAGAGCGACTATACTACATATAAAATCATAACCTCCCCCCTTGACACCATTACTCAGTTTGGAATCAAATCCGTTTACACACACTCTCGCTCTCAGGAGGGGGTTAATGTTCAAGCAACACAGAACTCGCTGATTCTGCAAGTTGAGGACTACAGTAAATTCCATGTAAAAAAGCATATAGACCTTCACCACAGGGGTGTGTGTGTGTGTGTGTGTGCGTGGTGACACTGAAAATGATCTGAGGGTGTAAATTATAATATAATATAATATGAGGGGTCATTTATCCCTCTCCCATGGGCCCACCACCTGTGGGAGAGGTAGTACTAGGGGTTCGGTGCATTGTGGTTTGGGCGGTGGCCTTGGCGTACCGACCCTCGGTTACTGAAGCTGGCTCTTGGGACATGGAACGTAACCTCTCTGGGTGGGAAGGAGCCTGAGCTGGTGTGTGAGGCTGAGAGATACCAACTAGATATAGTTGGGCTCACCTCCACACACAGTCTGGGTTCTGGAACCAATCCTCTCGAGAGAGGCTGGACTTTATTCTTTTCTGGAGTTGCCCAGGGTGAAAGGCGGAGGGCTGGAGTGGGCTTACTCATAGCTCCCCGGCTCGCTGCCTGTGTGTTGGGGTTTTTCCCCAGTGGATAAGAGGGTTGCTTCCCTGCGCCTTAGGGTCGGGGAAAGGGCTCTGACTGTTGTTTGTGCTTATGCACCGAATGGCAGTTCGGAGTACCAGGCCTTCTTGGAGTCCTTGGAGGGGGTACTGGAAGGTGCCCCTTCTGGGGATTCCATTGTTCTGCTGGGGGACTTCAATGCTCACGTGGGCAATGACAGTGGGACCTGGAAGGGTGTGATTGGGAGGAACGGCCTCTCCGATCTGAACCCGAGTGGTGTTCTGTTGTTGGACTTCTGTGCTCGTCACAGTTTGTCAATAACGAACACCATGTTTGAGCACAGAGGTGTCCATAAGTGCACATGGCACCAGGACACCTTAGGTCGCAGTTCGATGATCGATTTTGTAATCGTATCGTCGAACTTAAGCGACCGTGTGTCTTGGACACTCGGGTAAAGAGAGGAGCTGAGCTGTCAACCGATCACCACCTAGTGGTGAGTTGGATCAGATGGCGGGCGAGGATGCCAGACAGACCTGGCAGACCCAAACGTATTGTGAGGGTTTGCTGGGAACGCCTGGCAGAGGAACCTGTCAGAAAGGTCTTTAACTCCCACATCCGACAAAGCTTTGACCGCATCCCGAGGGAGGCCGGAAACATTGAGTCTGAGTGGGCTTGGTTCCGTGCTTCTATTGTCAATGCGGCAGATCGGAGCTGTGGCCGCAAGGTTGTCGGTGCCTGTCGTGGCGGCAATCCCAGAACCCGGTGGTGGACACCTCGGGTAAGGGAGGCCGTCATGCTGAAGAAAGAGTCCTATCGGGCCTGGTTGGCCCGTGGGACTTTGGAGTCAGCAGACAGGTACAGGGGGCCAAGCGGATCGCGGCTTTGACTGTCGCAGAGGCAAAAACTTCGGGTGTGGGAAGAGTTTGGTGAGACCATGGAAAGCGACTTTCGATCGGCTCCGAGGAGGTTCTGGCAAACCGTCAGGCAACTCAGGAGGGGAAAGCGTTCCCGACCAACACTGTATACAGTGAGGCTGGGGATCTGCTGACCTCGACTGGGGATGTCATTAGGCGGTGGAAGGAATACTGAGGATCTTCTCAATCCCACCACCACGTCTTCCATAGAGGAAGCAGAACCAGAGGACTCGGGCGGGGTTTGCCCATCACTAGGGCTGAGGTGACCAGGGTAGTTGTGAAACTCCTTGGAGCCAAGGCTCCGGGGGTGGGATGAGATCCGTCCTGAGTTCCTTAAGGCTCTGGATGTTGTGGGACTGTCTTGGTTGACACGTCTTTGCAACATCGCGTGTACATCGGGGGCAGTGCCTCTGGATTGGCAAACCGGGGTGGTGGTTCCCCTTTTTAAGAAAGGGGACCGGAGAGTGTGCTCCAACTATCGGGGGATCACACTTCTCAGCCTCCCCGGTAAGGTCTATGCAGGGGTTCTGGAGAAGAGAGTCCGTTCGATAGTCGAATCTCAGTTACAAGAGGAACAATGTGGATTCCGTCCTGGTCGTGGAATACTGGACCAACTTTTCACCCTTGCGAGGGTCCTAGAGGGTGCATGGGAGTTTGCTCAACCAGTCCACATGTGCTTTGTGGATTTGGAAAAGGCATTCGACCGTGTCCCTCGGGGATTCCTCTGGGGGTGCTCCGGGAGTATAGGGTGCGGGGCCCGTTGCTACGGGCTACCCAGTCCCTGTACAAACGGAGCAGGAGTTTGGTTCGCATGGCCGGCAGTAAGTCAGACTGGTTTCCGGTGGGAGTTGGACTCCGCCAAGGCTGCCCTTTGTCACCGGTTCTGTTCATAACTTTTATGGACAGAATTTCTCGGCGTAGCCAAGTGGCGGAGGGGGTTCAGTTTGGTGGCCTCAGGATTCCACGCCTTCTCTTTGCAGATGATGTGGTCCTGTTGGCATCATCGGGCCGAGACCTACAGCTCTCGCTGGATCAGTTTGCAGCCGAGTGCGAGACGGCTGGGATGAGAGTCAGCACCTCTAAAACTGAGACCATGGTACTCAGTTGGACAAGGGTGGAGTGCCCTCTCTGGGTCGGGAGTGAGTCCTTGCCTCAAGTGGAGGAGTTTAAGTATCTCGGGTTCTTGTTCACGAGTGAGGGAAGGATGGAACGAGAGATTGACAGGCGGATCGGTGCTGCGGCTGCAGTATTGCGGTCGCTGTACCGGACCGTTGGTGAAGAGAGAGCTGAGCCAAAAGGCAAAGCTCTCAATTTACTGGTCAATCTACGTTCCGACTCTTACCTATGGTCACGAGCTTTGGGTAGTGACCGAAAGAATGAGATCGCGAATACAAGCGGCCGAAATGAGTTTTCTTCGCAGGGTGTCTGGGCTCTCCCTTAGAGATAAGGTACGGAGCACAGTCATCCGGGAGGGGCTCGAGTAGAGTCGCTGCTCCTCCACGTGAGAGAGGAGCCAGTTGAGGTGGTTCGGGCATCTGGTTCGGATGCCACCTGGGCGCCTGCCTAGCGAGGCGCTCTGGGCATGTCCAACTGGGAGGAGGCCCGGGGAAGACCCAGGACACGCTGGAGAGATTATATCTCTCGGCTGTCCTGGGAACGCCTTGGTATCCCCCCAGAAGAGCTGGAAGAGGTGGCTGGGGAGAGGGAAACCTGGGCCTCTTTGCTTAGGCTACTGCCCCCGCGACCCGGACCCGGATAAGCGGAAGACAATGGATGGATGGATGGATGGATGGGTCATTTATCCATTGAACGACTTCAAAGACTCTCTACCACAGAGGATTGGTTGTTGTTTGTTTATATCATTAGATATTTTCATGATGCTTTATTTGGTTGCATTCCAAGTCTTCTGGTGTTTTAGATCAGATTTTTTAATGTCACTATTTGGTCCATTTAAAGGGGTTGGACGTCTCCCTTCACACACTGGCACCTGTCTCTCTTTCTATCAAGAATCTGAAACAAGATCCGTCTTAGACACCCTGAAGATGTCTCTAATGTTCCTCCATGTCCAAAGTGTCACAAGGTGTGTGAGACTGAGAGTGTGGAAGAGTGAATTGGAAAGAGAGAGTGTGTGAGAGCTGAACTCACCTTAAAGAGTAGACCCTACAGTGCTTGCTACTGAGGCGCTTGGTCACACTGAACCTGTCGTCCAAACAAAGTACCCATGATTCCAGAGCGTCCTCTCTCTGTAACGCTGGAGGCATAGGGGTTTCACAAGACACCTGTCACACACACACACACACACACACACACACACACACACGTACAATAAGCTCCATCGATCAGCAGCTCTCTCTCCCTAAGCTTCTGATTCATGCCTTTTTTGGGGGTTTTTTTGCCAATTGTTGTGTTGCTTCATTCTTCCTCTCAGTACTTTTTAATTTTAAATTCTAATCTCTTCATCTCTTCATCCCTTCACTCCTCTCACTGTCTCTCATCCACTTTTTACTCATGTTGTCTTTAAAATGTATTGTCCATACGCTTATTATAATTCTGCTCTCCAATGAGGGGATGGGGGGGGGAGTGACAGCATGAAATAAGTCATGGTCGGTCATGGTCAGGAACTCCTGACTATTTTTGGCTCCAGTTGAGCTGAAATTCTTCCTGCAGCTGCAGCTGAGATGGGAACTCAGAGCCAAATTTGTTCAGCAGTTTGTTCCCAAAGAGAAAAAGAGGGGGAGAGGAAGGAGGAGAGGGACATGGACAGGAAGAGGGAGGGAGAGAGGGGGGGAGAGAGAGGAGTCAGTAATCTGCAGTCCTAATATGAAGACTGATCTCCCCGTTCTCGAGTTGATGATTGGCTGCGATTGGCTGTGACTGGTTGTAGTTGGTTGTGATTGGCTGTGATTGGCTGTGATTGGCTGCTCTCTGTCTATGTTTTCCCTGCTGGATTACATTTTAACCTTGAGAGACTCACTGAAATGCTACAGTACCTATGGCACATATCGCTCATGCTTCTGGACACACCCTGCAGTGCTGTGGAGTGTGTGTGTGGATGGGAGAAGGAAAGAGTTAATTATTTGAATGTGAATCTATGCATGCTGTGGTTTCTCCTGTTGTGTCAGGATAAGACTGGCTCATACAGATCCAATTATTTAACTGACATTACAGTAAAGATGCTTCTGGCTTTCAGTTATTACAGACTTAGTAAAATTTTAAATAAAAATAAATAAATAATAAATGAAATAGCATTGTATGCATTTAAAGTGACGTGGTGTTGGGTCCGTCTGGCCACCCTTGACTAAACACGCTGTTCTGTTCTCATCTGAGCTGTGAGCACTCGGGAGCCAGTGTCTCTAAAAACACTCTGATCGACAGCAATACACAGCGTGTGTGTGTGTGTTATTCTTGTGGTGTGTTAGATGAAAATGGTAGCTGTGTATTGCTGTCGATCAATGTGAATGCCAGACTGTCTGAGAAGCGTCTCCAGTGACTGTGATGACACTGAAGCTAGTCGCTTAATTACATTTACATTTACATTTACGGCATTTAGCAGACGCCCTTATCCAGAGCGACTTACAAAAAGTGCTTCATTGTTTTACTCAGAACAAAATCTCTAGCTAGTTAGTTTAGGCTAAAATCAGGAAGAAACTTTAAGCAAAGATATTATTAGATACAGTCAGTATGGACGCCTAGATATACTCAAATATATACTGAGAAAACCCTACTTAACAGATAAAAGCAAGAAAAGTCATTACAGTCACAAATATTTAATACATGCTAGTGTAGTAAAATTTAATTTAAGTGCTCTTGAAACAGATGTGTCTTCAGTCTTCGCTTAAAAACAACAAGAGACTCTGCCATTCGGACACTCAGTGGAAGTTTGTTCCACCACTGAGGTGCCAGAACTGAAAAAAGTCTGGATGCATGTTTTCCGCATGTCCTGAGAGATGGTGGGTCAAGCCGAGCTGTGCTTGAAGCTCGAAGAGCTCTGGGTACTGGGTAATTAGCTGGTTAGCTAGTACGTTTTAGACCACTGCATGGTGCATTAACCTACATTAACGTGCATTAACCTGCTTTAACGTGCATTAACCTGCTTTAACGTGCATTAACCTGCATTAACGTGCATTAACGTGCATTAACCTGCTTTAACGTGCATTAACCTGCTTTGACGTGCATTAACCTGCTTTGACGTGCTTTAACGTGCTTTCCAACCATCCTGCAGTGACTGTGGCTCTTTCACAGACAGACCCATGATGCCACTAACTAGGTGGTTCTCAGATGTTTCCAGGGAAACAGTGACACACTGCTGTGCTGAGGGTTCGAGACAGTCCTGAAGGTCTTTAAATGCTCACAATACAAATCTGTTCGTAGCACCATTCACTCATGATCTCATTACCTGAGATGTTTGATGTGTGTGTGTGTTGTACCTGTAGTGTGGTGATGTAATTGATGAACCTGAATGCCTCAGCTTCCAGATTGTGACTCTCACTGGCCCAGGGCTCCAGCTCAATCTTCCACCTGAGAGACTGCACACACACACACACACACACACACACACACACACACACACACACACACACACACACACACACACACACTGTAGAGGTTTATTGTTCTCATTTTGCATGTTCCCATCAGTAAATCCTCAGTCCTGTTATCCTGTTAGTGTAAAGACCAGACTACAGTCCTGTGAGTGTGTGTGTGTGAGTGAAAGAGTGAGCCATGCTCTACTTTCCCATCCAGCAGAATGTAAGGGTGAACTGGGTGAACTGGGCGAACGTGCGTTACTTTGTGTCATCAGTAATGGGGTTTTCTGGCCCAAACAAGTGTTCAGATTTTATTTTAGATGGAGTCTGGCCAGAGTGGCTCCAGCTTCTCCACCAGGGGGCCCTCACTCCTATTCTGCCCCTTGCGCCCCACACAACCCTACCCCGTGGGGCAGCTCCAGCATGTGTTTAACCGCTGTGTTTATCTTCGTCTTTGACACACACAGTCTACCGTACGATGTCTCCCCATGTGGACCACATCAAGCTTGCACACTGCGCACTGGACACCTGATATCGCACGTGAAAATCACCCTGTCTCCGAGTCTGAACTGCTGTGCTGTGTCTTGGATCTTTGTTTAGATTTACTGCTTTACTCCATGTGTTCTACAGCTGTCACACAACTGCTGCACACACACACACACACACCAGGCTGGTGTGGCAGGGTGCTAAAATGAACTAGGGTGCTAGATGTTTTTCCCATCTGAGGCTTTTCAGTGCATACTCTCTCTCTCCATTTCCCTCGGTCTCTCTCTCTCTTTCACTCCCTCTCTCTCCAGTCTCCACCCCTTTGACTACAGGAATTCTTGTATTATTCATCCAGTTGACATTTCTATTTCTACCCCTGAGCAGAGTGTGTGTGTGTGTCTCTGTGTGTGTGTTTTGTAGTTTGCCTGTGTCCATCAGGATTTTGATTGGTCGCAGTCAGCTACCCGTCTCCCTCCCACCGACCAGACCTAATCAATTACCCGAGTCACTGCAGCCCTGCTGACTCCCTCCACCCCCCCCCCTCTCTCTCTCTCAGACTGGACACGGTGCAAAAAATAATGTTTTTGTTGGCAAAACATTTGGTACCCTGCGCCATCTGCTTTCTGTTCCATGTATTTTACGTGTGTGGTGAAGAGGTCAACACCTCTCCATGATTACCGTATTTCTTAGAACCCATCAGGGAAGCTCAGAGAAAGTGCACAAATGCATTCTCTCACTTGGCTCAGCGGGCCAGGCGAGGTGTTCTGTGAACGAGACAGCAGAGGAGAGAAACGGTGTTCAGGACGACTCGGAGGTAAAACAGACTGTCTCCCAATCCCTCTGACCATAGCGCCACACAGATGAAGGGAAGATAAGGAGTTTTTCTCAATACAAAAGTAACCAGGTATTTTACTAAAAGCTCGGTGATGGATTTCTCATCTGTTTAACACCTTCTCAGTGTCAGTCACACTTATAAGATTTATGTTATATCAGCGCCCTCAATCCCATTTAAAAGGGGGTGTACAGAAGAGCCAGAACAAAATTAAGATTAGGGATTATGGTGATTATTTAATCCTTTTAATAAAGAGAATATCTGGTGATGCTTTCTGGTCGCCTCGAGCTCTGAGCGAGCCAAGTGAGAATGAGGCTGCATAATCGACGTGAGCCTTTCATAATGACAACAATCTCGTAACGACAAGCGACAATTTTATAACGACAATCAACAATCTCAGACAGTCGACAACCTCATAATAATAAACAACAATGCCATAATGACAATCCCTTTATCATCACATTCCATTTAAAAAATGTTAATTTTCCTCATGAAGATCTGGAAGGAATGTGGGATGAGTGTGTGTGTGTGTGTGTGTATGTATGCGTGCGAGTGTGTGTTTGTGTGGGTGAGAGAGAGAGTGTGTAAGTGTATGTGAGAGAGTGTGTGTGTGTGTGTGTGTATATGTACGTGTCTGTGTGTGTGAGAGAGAGTGCGTGTGTATGTGTGTGAGAGAGTGTGCGTGCACATATGTGTGTGTATATGCGTATATATATGTGTGTGTGTGTATGTGTGAGAAGCCTTTCTTTCCTTCTTTTTGTGTCAATTCCACTTATTCACTTCAGCATCAATGGGAGACTGCCAACTGCTCCAAACACCCTCCCTCCCTCCCTCTCCCCTTCTCTTTCTTTCTCCCTCTCTCTCTCCCTCTCTCTCCCCTTCTCTTTCTCTCTCTCCCACCCTCCCTCTCTCTCTCGCAGAAAGGCTCTTTGTTCAACAACACACTGGTTTGTCCTCTGACAGTGACTCTGACCAGAGACACAGAAGCAAAAATCCATTAGCAAAAAAGCCAGACACAGCGGGCCTGTGTAGGACTGACTCACGTATGTGTGGTATGATTCACCAGAACACTAGAATCATTTCTGAAGTGCACCATTACTCCTTTGCACCAGCACTCATCCAGCAAAGACGCAGACAGAATCTTTACAAAACACCAACAAATAAATTGATGAAGACAACAGAGCAGCTAACTGGTCTGTGTGACGGGCGCCCAACCAGAACCCGGGACTCAGACCACGAGTGCAGTGAGGAAACATGACTTCTGCACAGGACCGATCACCTGGAACAAAGATCAGATCTATTCAGGTCCTGTGCAGATCGGTCACAGCAGAAATGCAAAATGTTGAGCACACGATGCAACAGTCTGCCAGTGTAACTAATCCTTACCCTTCTCCCAGTTAAACCCCAACTCTAACCCAGCTAAACCCCCAACTCTAACCCAGCTAAACCCCCAACTCTAACCCAGCTAAACCCCCAACTCTAACCCAGCTAAACCCCCAACTCTAACCCTTCTTTGTTCTAATCTTGAGCAGAAACGACTTCTTCCAGTTCTTCATTTACAAATGAAAATGTCCTCCAGGTGGTACACATGCCCCTCCCACCACAGCCAGCTCCCAGTCACAGGAGCCGGAGTTCCTGCTTCACTCCCTGTAGTGATGATCTCCACCAAACTCCCCTCGCTCCGTCCTGAGGCGACTGTCTCTGTCAGCACGCGTAGCTTGAGCAATCCATTTATAAAAACTGCCCTGTCGTTTTAGTCACGAAAATCAATATGAAACATTTGAAAATTCAAGTGACTTAAACCACGAAACATTTACTGTGGCTAGTGTTCATCACAACACTAATATATCTCAGAGGCTTGAAGCTGTTGTGGGAGGCAAATGGGGCCTCATTTCAGATTCAATAAGCAGGCTGGGTGTGGGCGGAGCATCTAGTTATGGGGAGGGATGCACCTTCATCATCATCAATAAGGGCTACTTAGAATGGCCAATCACCACTCCTGTTGCTGAGTTTACAGGGGGCACACAAAGCTCCTTGAAGCTGTGTAGTCTGGCCAGTGGGGTGATGCCCATGTTTGGAGTTCCTCCTTCTGTGGGCCAATAGGATTCATGACAGCAGTAGACTACTGTACTGATGCAAGCATGTGGATACTCCACGTACAAGCAGGTACACATTTTCATCTCATTACGTTTTTAGAATGCCTCCCTTTAAATCAGTGTTCCAAGTCACCACTCAATCATACGTAGTCAGTTCGGACCAGGCAGCGAGGTTTAGGTCACTGATCTGGGATCAGCCTCCCTAGTCACCGGTATTGTCAAACGCAAAGCTGACGCCAGGTTGGGACAAAACCCTTTTAGTGCTGTGTCTACCTGTCATGCAGACTGAATATGATGTCGTCTCGGTTGGAGTCATGAATATTCGTGGGGGGCTCATGAAAAAGTGGAGTGAAACAGGCTACACGCATATGCCACATGTAATATTGATTAAAGCGCGTGTTGTCCACAGGCCTTTCTGTGGGTAACATAAATGTGGGCTTTTAGCATGTCTCTTTAGCATGTCTCAGGATAGCGCCAGGCGGCTCGGCTGATAATGCTGTCAGAGAGGGAGAAAAGGGTGCTAGAATATTCAGCGCTAATGGAACCCGACGCTAGGGTCCTGTCGACAGCCGCCTGAACAAAAGAGCTCGAGTCTGCAATGCTGGTTTGTGTGGGCGTGTCAGACAGAGAGCGACAGAAGTGAATGTGTGTGCAGGTGTGCGTGGACGCTAAGATGCTAGTCTTCTTAAGGACGTGCACACAGTGGTCTAGAACACTAGCGAAAGGTCAGTGCCCAGGGCTTGTGCATTCTGGGCATGTGTGTTTGATCAGACCAGCGCCTCCACCAGACCAGCGCCTCCACCAGACCAGCGCCTCCACCACACCAGCGCCTCCACCACACCAGCGCCTCCACCACACCAGCGCCTCAGTGCTGACTCGTTTCTTTGGTTTTCTGGCCCCATCAATGACACGTACAGGAAGAAAGGAGGACTGAAGTTACGTACACACTACAACTACATACACACTACACACTCACCACACCCAAATGTGTTTCCTCTTCTTGGTTTGTTTAATCAGTCCCCTGTGAATCTGTTTACTATTAACATCCTTCACGCAAAGTAATTGGCCAGTGTGTTTGGAAAAGCTCTCTCGCATTTACACTGATCATCTGTGACAGCTCTTGTTTCAAAGCTCCACAGAAAGTTAGATAAGAAGAGATTCTGATGTCCCATAAATAATTCACACATACACGGTGGCCCTGTGTGGACTGTTTCTGTCCTGGTGTCCAATACTCTCGGCTTCAGTCAGAACATAAAAGCCCTGTGTGGATTCCAAATGTCTGCCAGCACCTTCTGTCAAAGTTACTGTGTTTATGACCTCAAGGTTACTGTGTTTATGACCGCCTAGAATATTTCACATGATCAGATTAGTTTCCCCCATGTAACTGTTTTATGACCTCTGGTTTTTGCAATTTCCCTCGTAAGACATTTGTATGCTGCACACAAACATCCTCTAAGGCAGCAAGAAGTGGCTGAAATCTTTGTGCTGCTAGGCTAACATGCTAACAGCCCAGCATACTGCAAACCACTCAGACTTCACTGTGCACTCCAAAGATCTCAGCATACTGCAGGAAAACTGTCATCAATTCTAGTCCCATCCCATTCTACACACAACAACACTGTCAGTCAGGTCTGAGTGTGGAACGGTGGTGCTGAGTCAGAACCCCAGACTCACCTCCCTGTTCTGTTGGGCACGTGGGCAGCATGGGGCCTTCGAGTCTCTCCAGCGCCCGCCGGACTGAGGTGATGGAGGTTTGCGGACATGCTGGCGTGGTCTGTGGGCCACGGGGTTGACCCTCCACCAGCTCTTATCACCATAGCCATTAAGTTCCACGTAGACGTGAACACAAACACACAGAACGGAGAGCAGCAGGCAGGCACGCAGAAGGCAGCGGAACGCCCTCTCCGTCAGCATCGTCCCAGCTCGCCTCTCAACACACACGCTCAGTTCTTCTCCTGTCCATCTGCAGCTCTGAGGACACTCCCACAGTCTCTTCTCCTCGTCTGGACTGGTGAGCGTTCAGCCTGCGTTCTTTATGCCGTCCTCCTTCCTGCGTTACGGGCTGGAGAGTCACACGGCTCTGCGTTCAGTGTCCATCCTCCTTCTTCACTTGTATAAAGCAGGGCTGGTCAGAGGGGTGAAGCTCCCCACTTACAAACTCCAGCAGCTGTAAACATCTTCGTCTACGCAGCAGCCGCAGCTCCCACACACGTGACAGTCTGTAAATGCAAGTTAAAAAAACAAGCATTAGCCTGGGTCATAACTCTGCGTTTGGAATTCCACAGACATGCATGGGGAAACACGAGCTTGCACGCACCGTCTCCTGCATGCACACCCAGATGCATACACTCACACTCACACACACTCACCCAAAGTGCCTCAACTTTTGGAGTCTTCCCCTCTCCTGTCTGGGCAGTCAGCCATGGGTTTCTTTGTGCCTGTAGATTGGACCAGTTCAGCAGTGTCTCCATGTGATGGGAGTTTTAGCAGTTTCTGGCCAACAATATTAAATCTCACATTCCTATACCCAAGGACAGTAAACGGTGCTATAAAATATGCACGACGCCTCTTTCTGGGGGATTTCAATGACCTAGTAAGTTCTCACTGCAGTGGAGAGAAGGCTTTGATTAATTTCCTTATAGCGATAAGACATTATTTGTCCTTCCAGACATGATCTTGTCACAGGAGAATTACTTGAAGACAAACACAAGTCCCATCTGTTTTCCCAGCCGGGCAACCGCAGAGCGATTCTGGACTAACTTCTCTTTCTCCAGTTCTTCATCGCAATGTTCCCTTTTCAGTTTGTCTACCTCTCCATCCGCTGCGCACACACTTCCGCCCTGCCACGCGCCAGCTGTGATTAATTATAGTTGGCGTTCACGCAAACCCTTTCCTGGATAATTTGTCGGACTCTCATTAAGATCGATAGGGATGTAGTGGTGGTGTTGTAGGCACGCACGCTTTCATCTTATCGTTCATTAACTGCCTCGTGAGAGATAACAAAAATTGCTCCGTAGTATACCTTAATTAATTTGTAAAGATACATAATGTCGAAAATGGTCCAGAATTAAATAGATCAGGTCAGTTTTGCTTATTCCATTTGGTGTAACTATACCCCTTAACGTTTAAGCCTAATAATCTAATGTTAGAAAAAACTATCGAACTTTTCCTTTGTTTCCCAAGGCAGAACAGAGAAATACGTTTGAACCAAAAATTCTGTATAGACAACATTTCCCCCTGCTGGTTGGACACAGCCATAACATTGTAAACCTGAGTGGGGCGATTAAATGCATGGGGGATTTGAAACATGGCTGTAAATGATTCAAAGGCAAAAGTCTCTTTGGTAACTGCTAGGACCACGTGGAAAAGTCACAATATCGCCAAACGCGCGCAGGAAGAGGAATGAAAACGGGGTTTGAACACACAGCGGCGCACCACGCCGTCGGACCGATTTCACGCGCTCTATCCTGCTCGTTGTAGATGCACCGGAGCCCACGTCACGTTATTTCGCATAATCATAGCTAAGGGAAACACGAATTAATGATTTTCTCCCGATAATTCGTATAGGCGGATAACATTTGCTAAACGTCTACTTGGAAACAGGACTTGTGTTTTCTCTGTCATACAGAAACGTCTAACAGTTTAATGCACGGCAAAGGTTAAGGTGAAGACAAATTCACAGATTTAACACAAAAAGTGGGAATTATTTATTATTAACCGTTAGGTGCAGGATTGCTGTTTTCGTAATGTGTTTTTTGCTTGCTAAGTCCAGTATGTAATAGTGTGAGGACGAACCCATGGGTGTTCATTACCAGCCCATCTAAACCTAAAGGTGTTAACCGTGTCTGGCATATGTAAGAAACACGCGTACTGCAACTTGTATAAAGTTTTACAGTAGTAAGTTAAATATATACTCATTAGTTACCTTATAAGAAACTCCTACACTTTTTGACTACATCACTGTACACAGCCTCCTAGGTGCAAGTGAATGATATCCATCCTACCCTAAGGCCTTCATCACTAGTCTTCATCACTGACCACAGGACTATTAACACTGCAACACGGTTAAGACACATTTAAACATTACTGACATACTGTGTAAAATAGAGACGGTTGGATTCTGCTGGTAAAACAATCGCTGATAACGGCTAAGTCACGCAGAACTGATAAGAGGGTGTGAATACCCATTATATTGATGATTACCTTTTCTTTTTAATCTACTAATGTGGTTGACATGATCAGACACTCCACCTTTGTGCCTTTGCTATAATTCGTCGTTTAGCCATGATAAACATTTACAACTCAGCCATTACAAAAGGGCTACTGCCGCCCAAGTATCCAAGTAAAATTTATTTTTGGATACTTACACGCAGGACGTTTCGGAGTTCAAGAAGGTTATATATATATGGATCTGCGCACACACATACACGCACACACACGGGGTAAGACCAGTGATTGGACACCAAAAATACACACACAGTAAGACGAGTCAACAAGAAATCACGAATCTAGGCTGGCGCGCTACGATATCCCGTGGTGCACTGAACAAATATTGTCTAACGTTAGCAGGCGTTTTACACTAAGCCATTAACCATGACATAGCGCGCCACTACCAAATGTTGACCGCTCTGATTTGTAAGTTCTTCTATATATTTTTGCACACTGTATGAAGTTAAAGATTCCCCAAAGTTTCCGCCCCTTCTCCATTAGGGGATGACTGAGGTCCAACACAGGTCCAAAACTGTTGGTGTCCGGTTAAAGAAGGGGATCCCGGAGCAGCGAACTCCTGAACCTCATACACTCTCAGAATGACCACCGGTGTGGAAAAGCTGTTTGCCGAGCTCGGACACTTCGGAAGGCAAGTCCACGGGCTGTTCTAGTTATAGGAAAGTATTAAGTACATGTGTTGAACAAATAAGCACACAGACGAGTTTCACCTCAACAGTCATGTCTGATAAATAGACCGTGATCCATCTGTTTAAAATTAACAACTTCACGAATACTACGACTTCTGTTAGAATTAGAAAACTATTTTGGCTTCTTTTTTGCTTGTCACAGATATGCGTCTCATTTGTGTTGAAAATTATATCAAGAACTTATATTTCCCTGTTTTCCACGTTTATCAGCAGTCTTAACGAGGATGTTCTGCTAAGTCTCTGTGTTTCGGTAACTTATCTCTCCGTTATCCGTTAGGTTTCAGGCCTGCTTGTACTTCGCCGCCGTTTTCCAGGCCGTCGCGTGCGGCATTCATTACCTCGCCTCAGTTTTTCTGGTGGACACACCGAAATTCCTGTGCGACCCACCCGGTAACATCACGAATGTCCTGTACGGTAACATCTCCGCGACCGCGTTGGATGATATTTGGTCATTGTACAATCCTCGGAACGGGCCGGTGCTAGTGCGGACCGTTACCGGAGATCAGTGGGAACTTAGCCCCTGTCGCAAAGCGCTGCGTCACGACGCGCTTGACTTCCAGTACAAGTTCTTCGGCAATAAGTCTGTGGAGGCCTGCGGCATCTACCTGTACGACCACAGCCAGGTGGAGCAGAGCATCGTCACGGACTGGGACCTGGTGTGTGACAAGGAATGGCTCGCCAAGCTTTCGCAGCCCACGTTTATGCTGGGGGTCCTGATCGGGGCGCTAGTGTTCGGGGACGTGGCAGACAGGTATGTGTTTGTGTAATGCAAGGACACTTGCATGTTTGAACTGACCATCCTCATCACACACTGGTTGGAGAGGGCTGGAGAGCCCAACATGGGTCAGGGTCTAAACTCAGCACTGAAGCTGAGTGGGTCAGGGTCTAAACTCAGCACTGAAGTAGAGTGGATGGTCTCCAGAAGAACTGAGTCAAGTTCTCCAAGAAGCTTGGTGCAACTTACCAGCTGAGTACTTTCAAAAACGACATGCCAGTGTAGAGAGAATTGATGCTGTTTTAAAAGCAAAAAAGCAAATATTTAGGTGAGCTTTCTTCTTACAGCAGTGTCTAAATAGCTGCAGATATAGGAGTAATTCACCTAGAACATCAGAAACACTTTGAAACACTTAGAAACATCCAAAACATCCTGTTTCTATGGAAAATGTGTTTACTTCACTGCAATTTTTACTACCTCAAAATATTTTTTACAACAGTACACTGCTGTACCTCTGTTAATACATTCTTAAGACAACAGTTCATGATAAGACTGGTTGACGAAACACTTCCTGTGTCACTGTGTCTCTTCCTGCAGGGTTGGCAGGCGGCCCATTCTAATGGCCACTAGCCTTGGTCAGTTTGTGTTTGGCATCTCTGTGGCGTTTACCGGAAATTACTACCTCTTTATATTGATGCGCTTCCTGCTTGCCATGGTAAGTATGTCACTGCAACTGGCCTGTTTCCAGGTTGGGGGTCGATGTGAGGTTAAGGGTCGATGTGAAGGTTAGGGGTTCGAGGTGAAGGTTCTTGTTCCTTCCTCCTTCCTGCTTCTTTCTCTACTGCCACCTGTAGATGGTGATTTTGCTCATCCAGTGAAAATTTACAACTGGGCTACTTTGTGCCTTTTTATTTGTACACATCAACCCACACACATGCATGCACTGACCCCCCCACACACACACACACACACACACACCAGCAGTGTTAAGTACAGAGGGAATCACATATACACTTACAGTGTTTCCCCGTCTCAGCACAGTCTCATGACTCCTCAGCAAATTCTGCAGTGTGGGATTTCCAGCCCCTTTGGAACGTTCTGTGTGTGTGTGTGTGTGTACGTGTGTGTGTGTATATGTGTATGTGTGTACATGTGGATGTGTGTGTGTACATGTGCGTGTGTGTGTGTGTGTGTGTGTGTGTGTGTGTGTGTGTGTATGTGCGTGTGTGTGTATACGTGTGTGTATACGTATTCCATTGCTTCCCCATCCTCCACCTTCTCCGCTCCCTCTGACCTCTCTGTGTTGGCAGGCATCAAGCGGTTACCTGGTTGTGGTTTTTGTGTACGTCACTGAGTTCACGGGTAGCCGAGTGCGCACGTGGACGTCCATGCACGTGCACGCTGCCTTTGCAGTGGGCGTCATGGTGGTGGCGCTGGTGGGCTACCTGGTGCGCGTGTGGTGGCTGTTCCAGCTCATCCTCACCCTCAGCACATGCCCCTTCCTGCTCTACTGCTGGAGGTTCCCCGAGTCGCCCTTCTATCTGGTGGCCAAAGGGCACCACCAGGAAGCACAGGAACTGTTGGACAACATCGCCCACTTCAACGGCATGGAGCCCAAGCTGAAGGTGCAACCCTGTTTGGGGTTAGGGGTTAGGGATAGGGGTTGGATTAGGGATTAAGGATAGGGGTTAGGGATAGAGGTTAGGGGTAGGATTAGGGATTAAGGATAGGGGTAGGATTAGGGGTTAGAGATAGGGGTTAGGGGTAGGATTAGGGATTAAGGATAGGGGTAGGATTAGGGGTTAGGGATAGGGGTTAGGGATAGGGGTTGGATTAGGGATTAAGGATAGGGGTTAGGGATAGAGGTTAGGGGTAGGATTAGGGATTAAGGATAGGGGTAGGATTAGGGGTTAGGGGTAAGGATAGGGGTTAGGGAGTTAGGGTCTCTCTAGACAGTCTTGAATGGACTTTCAATTAGAGCTGCATTGCCAGACAGCAGTGATGAACTCTGAGCCATGCAGTTCTCCAGTCAGCACTATCAGCTTACTGCAGAGGGATGTGTGTGTGTGTGTGTGTGTGTCACAGGGGTTTCTGTGACCAGGACCTCTGTGACCTGACAAATGATCATGGAGTTGCAGGTCTGATCAGCCTGTGTGGCACTGCCCAGGTCTGATCAGCCTGTGTGGCTCTGCCCTGGTCTGATCAGCCTGTGTGGCACTGCCCTGGTCTGATCAGCCTGTGTGGCTCTGCCCTGGTCTGATCAGCCTGTGTGGCTCTGCCCTGGTCTGATCAGCCTGTGTGGCACTGCCCTGGTCTGATCAGCCTGTGTGGCACTGCCCTGGTCTGATCAGCCTGTGTGGCACTGCCCTGGTCTGATCAGCCTGTGTGGCACTGCCCTGGTCTGATCAGCCTGCGTGGCACTGCCCTGGTCTGATCAGCCTGTGTGGCTCTGCCCTGGTCTGATCAGCCTGTGTGGCACTGCCCTGGTCTGATCAGCCTGTGTGGCTCTGCCCTGGTCTGATCAGCCTGTGTGGCACTGCCCTGGTCTGATCAGCCTGTGTGGCACTGCCCTGGCCTGATCAGACCAGGGCAGTGCCACACAGGCTGATCAGCCTGTGTGGCTCTGCCCTGGTCTGATCAGCCTGTGTGGCACTGCCCTGGTCTGATCAGCCTGTGTGGCACTGCCCTGGTCTGATTCTCTCGAGTGCTAACGGTACAGCAGTGGAGATTTTAGCAGGGAAAGTGTTGCAGAGATACCACATCACTGAGCCATTGCTATGACGACGTAGGTGGCGGAGCTGATGGACAATGTGGTGCCCAATGACAACCGTGGCCTGGAGGAGGTGGAGAGGAAGCTCAGCATTCTGGACATGTTCGGCAGCTGGAGGATGGCCACTCGCAGCGCCACCTGCTGGGCCATCTGGTTCATTGGCGCACTGGGCTACTACGTCTTCAGCCTGAGCTCTGTCAGCCTGGGAGGAAACCAGTATGTCAACCTCTTCTTGGCTGGTAAGAAGAGAAAGTGTGTGTGTGTGTGTGTGTGTGTGTGGGGGGGGGTATGAGCACTTGAGATGAACCACACTCAACACAACACTCTGAACACTCTTACACTCTGAACACCCACACTGAACACAACACTCTGAACACTCTGTAATTTCTATCAGTTATTAGTCATTTCTAGTGTCTAAAATACTAGACAAGCCGACATTCTAAAATAAATCTGGTATATAAATGAACCATAAATGACCTTTTATCTTTTAGATGTCTCACACATCTCAGTCTTGAGACTCCACGTTAACCCCCATCATACGGTTTGTGACAGTGTTACCCAGTTCATATGCTAGGTTGACTTGTTTGATTGGTTGCTGGCAGGTGCGGTTGAGCTGCCCTCCTACCTGATTGGCTGCTTCGCCATGGACCGTGTGGGCAGGAAGAAGACCTGTGCTCCAGCTCTGCTCCTGAGTGGCGTGGCCTGCATGCTCATAATCGCTGTGCCGCAGGTACCAGAGCGGTGTGTGTGTGAGTGTGAGAGTGTGTGTGAGTGAGTGTGTGAGTGAGTGTGAGTGTGTGTGTGTGTGTGTGTGTGTGAGTGTGAGAGTGTGTGTGAGTGAGTGTGTGAGAGTGTGTGAGTGTGTGTGTGTGTGTGTGTGTGTGGGGAGTGAGTGTGTGTGTGTGTGTGTGTGTGTGTGTGTGTGTGTGTGTTTGAGAGTGTGTGTGTGTGTGTGTGTGTGTGTGTGTGACATGACTGAAATGTCTCTCATTTATTCCTGTTTCTCAGACTTGTGCAACAACAAGTTGCACTTAATTCAAATTCAGCATCATTCCACTATCATTCATGAAGGAGTCAGTTAGCATCCCTAAATGTAGTCATGTGTGGGTGGAGAGGGACTGTGATGTAGTTGTAGTCATGTGTGGGTGGAGAGGGACTGTGATGTAGTTGTAGTCATGTGTGGGTGGAGAGGGACTGTGATGTAGTTGTAGTCATGTGTGGGTGGAGAGGGACTGTGATGTAGTTGTAGTCATGTGTGGGTGGAGAGGGACTGTGATGTAGTTGTAGTCATGTGTGGGTGGAGAGGGACTGTGATGTAGTTGTAGTCATGTGTGGGTGGAGAGGGACTGTGATGTAGTTGTAGTCATGTGTGGGTGGAGAGGGACTGTGATGTAGTTGTAGTCATGTGTGGGTGGAGAGGGACTGTGATATAGTGTGTATTTTATTTCATGGACTGACACTAAAACTAAACCAGTTTGAAATGGCTAATCAGAGAACTCTCACAACAAAAACAGAGAACTTTGCTCTTATAACAAATAAACAGAGATTGTAAATCAGAGCGAGTGTTTTCTGTTAAGCTAAAGAAGGAAGAGTTACCATCAGTGATCTGTGAACTTTCTAACCAGATGTGTTTACACAGCATGTGGCTCTGAGTTCGTCAGGAAACGGCACTTACAACGGGAAAAAAACTTGAAAAAACTTTGATCTTCTCGTCATTCTGATTGCAAAAAAACAAACAAAACAAAAACACATTTGTTTAAAATATCAAGGATCTGTAATTATACAAGGAAAATGCTAAAATAGTTATATAATTATAAAATATGAGGTCACAGTAGTTCTGATCAGGTGGAAGAATGATTAACTTGGATTACAGGGAATTTGTGTTCAGTAACTAAGGCAATAGTGTTTGTGTGCGTGTGTGTGTGTATGTGTGTGTGTGTGTGTGTGTGTGGGTGAATGCAGGCACACATTAACCTCGCTGCTTCTAGACATGTTGTGACATGAGCATCTGGTTAGAAGCTGTGGCCTCTGAGGGTCCAGCAGTTGAGGCATGTGGTCAGGTTCAGTCTATACTTTGAGTCCCAGTTCTCTGCGAGTGCCACCAGTGTCACACCGTTCACATCAGCCCGTTTAGCTACAGCTCCTGCTAACTGCCAGATTTAGCTAGGGGAGCTATTCCCACCTGTCCAGCCTCCACCCATGACCTCCAACCAAATTCCTCTGCAGAGCCCCATGGCAAAGTCAGATTTTTCCCAGAGTTCTTGATCTTAAAGATCATCACAAAATAATTGTTTAAGTGATTAAAGTGGAGGTTATGACAGTGACATGACCCTCAGCCTTCAGCACACAGTCTGTCTGGGTGATCAGCATCTAACAGTTGTCTTTGTAATTATTCCCCAGCCAGTTAACATTTTAAATGTTCAGTAGAAGATTCCCACAGACTGAATCACGTACAAGTCATGTCCTGTGCAGACTGTAAATGATCTAAGCTGTCATGTCCCAGGTACACTGCGAATGATCTAAGTGGTGATATCTTGTGTCTAGCCAGCCATGCTGGAGAGATTTAAAAATAGGGGTGTCCTGGACGGTGTATGGTAACATGGGCCAGGGGTGGGTCTGTGTTCCCATACACTGTGAGTGTGTGTGTGTTGGGGGGCTATATTAACTCATCTTTACTCACATTAAAGATGGAGTAAAAGATGGACAAACATGTTACTGTGTTTAATATGGTTACTGTGGAGTGAACAGACGATGGACAGTTAGCACAGGCAATATCACTTGCTTTTATTCAAATGATAAATCTTGCACATTTGAGACTGAACCTTTGAGGACTCACTCAGCAAACCTGTACACAGCAGCTTCTGCTGAAGATTAATGCTCTCTCTCTACTGCAGGACAGGGAGTTTGTGGCGGTCATACTTAGTATGACAGGGAAGTTTGCCATCGCCATCGCGTTTGGCCTGATTTACTTGTACACTTGTGAGCTGTACCCCACGATCATAAGGTGTGTAAAACGCATTACAATGAAGCAACTTTGTGAGCCTGTTGACAAAATGTTGCTCTATACATAACCCTGCCTCATAACCCTGTAACTATACATAACCCTGCCTCATAACCCTGTAATTATACATAACCCTGTGACTATACATAACCCTGTAACTATACATAACCCTGTGACTATACATAACCCTGTAACTATACATAACCCTGTGACTATACATAACCCTGTAACTATACATAACCCTGTAACTATACATAACCCTGTGACTATACATAACCCTGCCTCATAACCCTGTAACTATACATAACCCTGCCTCATAACCCTGTAACTATACATAACCCTGTGACTATACATAACCCTGTAACTATACATAACCCTGCCTCATAACCCTGTAACTATACATAACCCTGTAACTATACATAACCCTGCCTCATAACCCTGCCACTATACATAACCCTGCCTCATAACCCTGTAACTATACATAACCCTGCCTCATAACCCTGTAACTATACATAACCCTGTGACTATACATAACCCTGTAACTATACATAACCCTGTGACTATACATAACCCTGTGACTATACATAACCCTGCCTCATAACCCTGTAACTATACATAACCCTGCCTCATAACCCTGCCACTATACATAACCCTGCCTCATAACCCTGTAACTATACATAACCCTGCCTCATAACCCTGTAACTATACATAACCCTGTGACTATACATAACCCTGTAACTATACATAACCCTGCCTCATAACCCTGCCACTATACATAACCCTGCCTCATAACCCTGCCACTATACATAACCCTGCCTCATAACCCTGTAACTATACATAACCCTGCCTCATAACCCTGCCACTATACATAACCCTGTAACTATACATAACGCTGCCTTCATAACCCTGCCACTATACATAACCCTGCCTCATAACCCTGCCACTATACATAACCCTGCCTCATAACCCTGTAACTATACATAACCCTGTAACTATACATAACCCTGCCTCATAACCCTGTGACTATACATAACCCTGTAATTATACATAACCCTGTGACTATACATAACCCTGTGACTATACATAACCCTGTAACTATACATAACCCTGTAACTATACATAACCCTGTAACTATACATAACCCTGTGACTATACATAACCCTGTAATTATACATAACCCTGTGACTATACATAACCCTGTAACTATACATAACCCTGTGACTATACATAACCCTGTAACTATACATAACCCTGTGACTATACATAACCCTGTAACTATACATAACCCTGCCTCGCCATGTCTCACCTGATGTGTTAAGCAGGGTACATACAATGTAGCAGTATGGTTGAAGGATGCAGAAACTGGGGTGTAGTAACACGTGTAGTAACATGGGTGTAGTAATGTGTGTAGTAACAGGTGTGCAGTAACATGGTTGAAGTAACGTGTGTAGTAACATGTAGAGTAACATGGGTGTAGTAACATGGGTGTAGCAACAACACTGTAGTAAATGGTGGTGTAGTAACATCTCGTTGCAGGTCTCTGGCGGTGGGCAGTGGTAGTATGATGTGTAGGGTTGCCAGCGTGGTGGCTCCCTTCTGCGTCTACCTCGCTGACATCTGGGTCTACCTGCCGCAGGTACGCTCACCACGCTGTGGGCGACACGCCCAACACTGAAAACCATCAGCCACAGTTTACCTGAACCCTTCCCATATATTAACAATGATTTATTCCAACACTGATCAATTAGTGATCAAGTAGCTTTCTGAGCATGTGAAGGATCATGGTGGCCCTGGTTTATGTTGTTGTCTAGAAAATGGGGTAGACATAAATGGGTCAAATTATGATTTATAAATAGAGACCCATTCCATAATATCCAGCTATATTTGCATTTCAAAAATTGTAGCCCCCTCTAAACATGCCCCTCCCTCCTCTGGTGCAGCTCATCGTGGGGATTCTGGCTTTCGTGGTTGGAGTGCTGACCTTGTTCCTGCCTGAAACCCTGGGAGAGCCCCTCACCTCCACCCTGGAGGAGGCCGAGGCCCTGGGCTCCAAGCCCAGCAAGAAGACCACAAACCCAGAGGAAGGTTTGCAGATGAAGCTGGCGGACAGCAAAGCCTGAGCTGTGGAGACAGAACTAGGCAGCTCAGAGGCCCTCGTGATCCTCGTGATCCTCGTCCTGCTGCCTAGAGGATGTTCGTATGTTCAATACACCATGTTAATTCTTGGATGGAGCTTTTTTTCCAATGAATGATTTTGCTTAAAATACTGGACGAAGATCAGCAAAGAAAGAATGGGAGTGTACGCCAAAACGAGTGTACGCCAAAACTAGTGTACACTAAAACGAGTGTACACTAAAACGAGTGTACGCCAAAACGAGTGTACGCTAAAACTAGTGTACACTAAAACGAGTGTACGCCAAAATGAGTGTACGCTAAAACTAGTGTACACTAAAACGAGTGTACGCCAAAACGAGTGTACACTAAAACGAGTGTACGCCAAAACGAGTGTACACTAAAACGAGTGTACGCCAAAACGAGTGTACACTAAAACTAGTGTACACTAAAACGAGTGTACGCCAAAACGAGTGTACGCCAAAACGAGTGTACGCTAAAACTAGTGTACACTAAAACGAGTGTACGCCAAAACGAGTGTACGCCAAAACGAGTGTACACTAAAACTAGTGTACACTAAAACGAGTGTACGCCAAAATGAGTGTACGCTAAAACTAGTGTACGCTAAAACTAGTGTACGCTACGAGTATAATGACACTAGTGGATTTCCTTGCCTGGCGCATGTTTCTGTGGGAACTGGCACGGATCATTAATTGGATAACGGAGCTGGAGTTCAGGACTGATGCGTGGCTACAGTATGTTGGCTATGTTTGTGTTCAAATGGTCTGAAGCAGCTTTAAAACGATCTGCTACTGTTTTATGTTGGTGGGAAGGTGCATTGGTTGAAGTGTCCTGGGTTGATGGAGGACACCATGTTATGTGGTTTTTGCTTGATTTGTTTTTAACGTTTTAGACGGTCGACTTGGACTGGTGGGCATTATTAAATCTAGACAGTCCAGTGTTAATTGACTGGTGGTAATGCACAAATATTTGTGACAGCTATTTTTATAGGATTTTGCATTTTACATTGCAAATGTTTTGTGTTACTTGTTTTTGATGATAAAATCTAACTCGTCACATCAGAACAGAATTAATACACCTGGTTATTTAATAGAGTGTGAACATTCCAGAATTGATCTGGATTCGTCATGAGACAAATGAACCACAAAGTTCCCTATTGCAGCTCTAAACACACACTCGTGCCTCTTCAGTGTCTTTTCATTTAGGATTCATGCTGTTTGTGTAAATACACAAAAATAATTTAGCTTTGATTTTTTTTGTTTACTTTGAATCACATGAATGTTTATTTATTTAATTTTTCTAGATTATTTCGGTAATAAAGCGTTAGCATGGACCTAGGGTGGCATCTGTGCTACTACTAACGCTTTCACTTACAAGGAAAAACGTTTGGTAGCTGTAACTGTGTCATAGGTTGGTTGTGTTGCGGTTTAAGGCCAAAGGCTGTGTTCACATTACCAGATTATTTGATCTGATTTCTTTAGGGCTGCATAGGCACAGAAGTCTGATAATTTCATACATGTTGCCCAATGAATGTAGGTCCCTACTGAGTGATGAAAACCAGCACAGCCAGTGAGTTGAGAGCGTAGCACTAGTGGAGCCAGACTTGTGGAACAAAAATATGTGAAATACATTATTTAATTAATTTTAGATTAATTTAATTCTTGTTTTTTTTTTAATCATATCTTTAGAAATAACGTGTCTGCTCTTGTTGGATGTGCACACGTGCACTATTGGGCGAAACCTTCAGACTGCCTGCCCAAAACCGCTTTTGTTTTAAACTGGAAAACCTCTACTGTCCCTTACATTTCACCGGATGGGTGTTTACCCTATTAGATTATTATGAATCATTATGAATTTCAGTGTGACGCTCAAACCATCTTAAATTGTGTTGTGCTATGGAATGTATTAAATATGCATTGAGGATTATTTGATGTGATTTGCATAAAAGATTGGCATGAATTATTTTTATGATTTACAGTGGTGAAATATGACATCCTTCTGCAATATTACTATTATTCTGATATTATCATAACTTATACCAGTGGTGTATACAGTAGCAAAATAATTTATTCCTTAGAAGTTTGGGTCATATATCGATTCTTGTTTTGTGAACTTACTCTTTAATGTGAAATACCGCTTAGGTTGTTCATAATAGCCAACAAACAAAACTATGTCTAAGCACAAATGCATGTGTACTATGCAACACATACCTTGTTTGAATAGCATGCCAACAACAACCTGTTCACTTGATTTGTGCTTAAGCCCACTATCTCAGGGGTTTTATAGTGTCTGAAAATTCAGTTCAGTACACTGGGCAGTCTGATATCGCTTTTGAACATCAGCACATGATGGAAAGCTAGCAGTGTGTATGTTGTGGTGGGACGCTTTGAGAAATACTGGTGGTATATAATTTATACTGGTGGTATAATTTATACTGGTGGTATATAATTTATACTGGTGGTATAATTTATACTGGTGGTATATAATTTATACTGGTGGTATATAATTTATACTGGTGGTATAATTTATACTGCTGGTATAATTTATACTGCTGGTATAATTTATACTGCTGGTGTACTTAAATGCTCATTGGTACATGGCTGCACAAATCACACAGTAGTTCCTCACAGTTGTAGCTCTAGTTTATAATTAATATGTCTTACTATTAATTAATATTATTATAATTAATATGATATTAATATTATGACCTCGCATACACTCACAATACCCATGCCTAGTTTTCCTCTTGAGTAATTGTAAAACCAAGCCCTTAACAATTCAGAACGCTATTCATGCTTAAAAAATATTTTCCTTTATATTCAAATGACATACCTCAGAAACACAGACAAGACCATCCGTATATTGTTCTAACTACTCAAGGGATCAGATTAAAAACATTAAAATGCAAATAGAAACTGGCGATTTCTGTGTGTGTGTGTGTGTGTGTGTGTGTGTGTACTGCATCTAATAGATGTTCTGGGAGGAAGAGAGCACACTGCAGGTCGACTATACCACACCGACAAGCTGTAGGAGGGATCGTGATTTAGAGATAAACTGGAGGTGAATTTACTGTGGTTTTGGACTACCGGTACATTAGGGCCGATCTCAGAGTCCAGATGGCCTTCTGTATTTATCTCCAGTGAAATGAACACATCAAATGCAGGTCTGAGTATTTTAATGTATATTGTATAATGTATCTCATCATTTGAACATCATGATGTACCTCATCATTTGGTAATTAAGTTTCAAGTGTCATTAAACTGAAACGTTTGGTTTAATAGTGAATGTCTCAAGTACCTCATTTGGTCTGATGTATTTTAGATGTCAAATAATCAGTAACAGCAGTGATATAACAGCACACTGTTATTATTTCAAATGGAGTAAAAATACATTATTTAATGGAAATTAGGCATTCTCAAAGAAGTCAGTATGTTCTATGAGAACATGTCTGAAGTCTTCGTGATTCTCCTGAGCTGTGAGAGGATTGCAGAATGCCTGCACTGTGTTATAAGAAGCTCCTGAGGACAGTGCCGCTCGGTACGAATGTCGTTAGCAGCGAGTTATTCGTGAGAGTACAGCAACTCAGCCACGAAGTGGTAGGCCACATAAACTGACGGAGCGGGGTCAGCAGATGCCGAAGCGCATTGTGTAAAGAGGTCGCCAACTTTCTGCAGTGTCAATCACTACAGACATCCAAACTTCACATGGCCTTCAGATTAGCTCAAGAACAGTGCACAGACAGCTTCATGGAATGGGTTTCCATGGTCGAGCAGCTGCATCCAAGCCATACATCACCAAGTGCAATGCAAAGCGTCAGATGCAGTGGTGTAAAGCACGCCGCCACTGCACTCTAGAGCAGTGGAGGCGCGTTCTCTGGAGTGACAAATCACGCTTCTCCATCTGGCAGTCTGATGGACGAGTCTGGGTTTAGCGGTTGCCAGGAGAACGGTACTTGTCTGACTGCATTGTGCCAAGTGTAAAGTTTGGTGGAGGGGGTATTATGGTGTGGGGTTGTTTTTCAGGAGCTGGTTTTGGCCCCTTAGTTCCAGTGAAAGGAACTCTGAATGCTTTAGCATACCGAGACATTTTATTTTGGACAATTCTATGCTCCAGTGCACAAAGCAAGGTCCATAAAGACATGGATGGCAGAGTCTGGTGTGGATGAACTTGACAGGCCTGCACAGAGTCCTGACCTTAACCTGATAGAACACCTTTGGGATGAATTAGAGCGGAGACTGAGAGCCAGGCCTTCTCATCCAACATTATGGAGTCAAAAATACCCATAAACACACTCCTAAACCTTGTGTACAGTCTTCCCAGAGCTGAAGCTGTTCTAACTGCAAAGGGTGGACCAACGTCATATTGAACCCTATGGATTAGGAATGGGATGTCACTTAAGCTCATATGCGAGTCAAAGCAGGTGAGCGAATACTTTTGGCACTATAGTGTATCTAGAACTGAAACATTTAATGTCAAGTTTGATGCACCAGTTGTAGAGCCGTTTAAATGCCCTAACCCATGATTACCGTTTTGGTTACATAGACTGTGTAACGCGGTGGGTTAGGTGACGATACCGATACCCACCGCGAGGGTTTTGAGCAATAAACGAACCCAAGAGCCAGTCCAACACAAAAAACAAAGAACTGAAACCTTCGCCTGAACAACTGCGGGAAAAACGTCTAAAAGAAAACACCACCGTATAAACGCACGGGGGAACAAACCAGGGTAAACGCAAGAGACGCGGAACACTCAACGCGAGAAAGGGAGAAAATAAAATGAACTCAAACGAACTAAGGATGCCAGGGTTAAGTAGCTGTCTCTCCGACCGTAGCGGTAACAAAATTCCCTTCCCAAAATAACCAACAACCCAACAGAGAAAACACAGCAAAAGAAAACTTGAGATGGGCCAGGAAGCAGCGCAGGAGTGAAAACACTCGAACAAGCAGAGAGAGAACGTGGTGACGAGACACCAGACAACGCAACACGATACCAGAAAAGGGACTGATTGTGTGAGCATAGCGTAGGGATACAAACAATTCAGCAGTGAGGCACTGCTACTGCCCACCTTAAATACTGCAGGTCATCACTGCTGATTGTGCCTGAGTCGTGTGTCTGGCTCGTGGGCTCCCCTGGTGGCAGCAGTGGGAACGACCCTGGAATCAGCCCTGGCAGACTGAACAACATTTGTATATGGTGTTGTTCTGAGCCTATGCAGGCAGAGAAATGTGTGTGCGTGCATGTGTGTGTTTGTGTGTGCATGTGTGCGTTTATGTAGTTGTTGGGGGTACCTCATATAGCCTTGTAGAAAAAAGACTGGCAGAGACAACCAGCTAAAGGTTGCATGTTGACCCTGTACAAACACACACACACACACACACACTTGGCAGCTTTGGTTTGATTAACATGAAGCATGGTGCAATTGCTCTGTTAGTGCAGCCCCCTGCATTTCATCACAAGATGTGACTCAGCGTCCAAAAACAGTGTGGTGGCAAAGACAGGGGTAAACATGCCTGGGGTGAGATGCCTCATTATTATTCATCCCTCATTATTATTCATCCCTCATTATTATTTGAGCCTATGACCATCTCTATACTGGGGGGAAAACTGCAAATATGCCAAAGGTTTCCAAAGTTCACTTCATGTGGAGGAGACCGTACGATTGTGGACTAATGTGTGATGACCGAGAAACAGGGATGTCAAATACATTCCAACCTCTGTTGAAAGTGTGTTGGCGTGTGTGTGTGTTTGCAGATACTAGAGTGTTATATTAAACACGCAGCAGTTTCACAAGCCTTGTATTAGACATCCTTTCTTTCACTTCGATCCACTTCAGTTATTCATACAGATCTCAGCAGCGTTCCACTGAAGAAGGGCGCCCTCAAGTGGTTAGACTGATTCAAACAAAAAATGGGCGGTATAAGGGATCAAAAAGGCAATTGTCAAGAAGCAAGAAATAAAAAAAAGTTCTTAATAGACTTTTATTTTGGAAGCTGTCCCATTAAGTGAATCATACATTTATGTTAGCTGTTTCATTTGCATTTCCATTGTATGGTTTAAGAGTGGTGAATTTAGCTACACACAATTCTCTCAAAGTAGCAGATATTCATCATCAGTTTATGGTTGTTGAAGCCAGAATAAAGTTACAAAAATAAGTGTTTGCACTCTTTTTTTCCTGAGAATTGTATATGGAATGCACTTTATAGAATCAACACTGCATAATAAATTAATCCATAAAACATTTAACACAATACACCAACCCTGGCGGGATAACACGACAACTTGAAGCTTGTTTTTAACTGACCTTAATACAGAGGCCTTGTTCTAATCCGTCTACATTGTTGTTAGCAATTTGGGTTTTTTAAATTTATTTCTGCAAATAATTACAACCAATTTCAAAGAATTATTGGAAGCCTTTTGGTGAGCTTTGTGTAAATGACATTCTAAGGTTTACCACTGAGGGCTTTTCCAACCTGAAGTCTGAAGCAGATTTCAGTTTAAACTGCTGAGTCCGTTCCAACAGTCTTCTGTTTCATGCCTTTGTGTTAGCTAAAGTGAAAGTTTGACAGACTACCGATGTGTGTATTGCACGAAGAATGAATGTCGGACAACTGAACCTTCTACCTTCTCATTTTGGAATCTGGAGTCTCTGAAGCTTTGAACTTTGTTTCCGGACAGGACAGACACACCGGCTGTTTGAGCTTGGTGCTGGTCTCTGCTTCGTTTAATAGAATCTTTGGTTTTGTATAATACTCATCACAAGATCCTGTTGAACCATACAAAGCTCTGAAGCAGATACTGTTTCAATATGCAAAACCAATTTCATACATTACTTAAACATATCTGAATGATTATTAAAGGTTAAGCATTTCTCTCCAATAGTTATTACAATAATAACCTCCTATGATCATGGTGAATAGCACGCCAAAGCAAGCATTCAACTTCCACTGCCATCAGTGAGACCTCATGTTCTCCTCCTCTCCACCACCACCACCTCCTCTCCACTACCACCTCCTCCTCCTCTCCACCACCACCACGCTGCCACCATCAGCCACACACTGGTTTTAATCTGACATCATGTTATTTTGGTTTTCTGACTCACTAAAATGTGTATTTGAACCAGCAGAGTTCCATCTTTCTCTCACTATTGCTGCTCATAATCAAGAAGCTCTTTCTGCTCCAAAGCCCAGTCTGGAGTGTCCAGCACCACACCACAAGGTAGAAGGACGTTGTCCCAAACTCCAGACTTATTCAGTGGCACAGCCATCACCAGGAGGGTGAGGGTTAGTGTTATGGTTTAGGGTTAGGGTTGGGGTTTAGGGTTAGTGTTCTGTGTGTTTTGGAATATGCACATGCAGATCCAGATCAGGAACCCAGGTTTTCTATGACATTTGGCATTCGAGGAACTCAGCAGGATAGGCGTGAAGACCCTACACCTCAGACAGACTTACCTCTTTAAAGTGAAGAAGTGGAGACACCAGGTCTTTTTTGAGAGACAAAGAGAGACCAAGGCTTTTAAGATGGAGACCCAGTTCTTAACAGAGACCGACGTCTTAACAGAGACATTCCAGAGGGCCCAATAGGCGTGAGGTGACCATCACGATCTCCATAACCATTTCAGGTTGGACCATAATGAGCATCGGCTCCTTAAGTTGGACCATAATGAGCATCGGGTCCTTTAAGATGTTATTTTGTGATGTTATCTGATCTTCTCTTAGTTCTCCTGGCAAGGCTTCAACTATCTCACCAGGAGATCGAAACAAACAAACAGGAACAAAAACACCAATGAAGACAGTCATTAACGTCATTAACGTCTTTAACGTCATTAAAGTCATTTAGACAGTTTCATCCCTTTCCATAAATATACTTATTCAGGCCCTTCCAGATATCCAGGCAGGACTGTCCCGTTAAAAATACGGGCATTGTGCGACCACACGCACACACACACCCAACGTGCTCTTGGGAATGCTAACTCCGCCCCTGGCTCTTCCCCGAGGGCGGTGGGCTGGGCTGACCACACCCACATTTCAAGGCTGGACCAACCAGTTGTTGGCGTCTTCAATGGCCTGCCTCTCCTGCTCTTCATTGTCCCCCTCCTCTTCCTCTTCCTCCTCCTCCTCCTCCTCCTCCCCCTCCCACGGCGTCTCTTGAGTGGTGAGAGCGAGCTCACGCAGGAGCCCGGGCTGATGCGTGGAGTCCGTCTGGACGGACCTCAGGCCGATCTTGCGCTTGGTGAGGTGGAACTGGTCACGCACAAAGTCGTAGAAGTCGTACTCGTACCTCATGCGTCGGTAGAGCGCCTGCAGCGCCTGCAGGGTGGGTGTGTGCTTCCGCACCGTGCCGGTCAGGTTGCCCACCTTCCAGAACGCTGCAGACAACAGCACAGCAGACCAGACATGAAAAGCAGGACAGGCTCCTGGTTCCCAGTTCCTGCTAGGGCTCCTCCTCCTTGGTGGAGTCAGACAGAGTTAACAACATACAACAAACAGCTAGTGACAAACTGCATCACAACGTTTCAGAGTGTTTCCATCAGTGAATAAGCTGCAGACACCAAGGATATTTCTTTCAAACTCTACCTCAAGTAGAAGTGCCATAGCAAAGTTACCTTTATGTATCATGTACCTTTGTGAATTTCAAAGGAATTCAAAACCTTCACTTTTGCTCCTGATCCTTAAAATCATTGGTTTGTGTTTTCCAAAGAACTTGTTGCTATTGGCCTGTCATGGTCATGGTCATAGTCCTGGTCATAGTCGTGGTTGTAGTCCTGGTCTGTGTGTGCATCAGCTCTACCTGGGCTCTTGTAGATGCTCAGCACGTCGCTGAAGTAGTGAGGCAGTAGTCTCTCCAGCAGGAGGAGCACATCCTCCAGCTCCTCCAGGACCCCCACCAGGAGGAAATTCTCCACCATGTTCTGCTTAGCCCTCTCCAGGGACCAGACACCTGGCTCCCTAGCACACACACACACACACACACACACACACACACCACTACGTTACTTTATGAGGTCTAAAACAGTTTGACTCTGCAGTAAAAGACAAAAGGTTCACAGTCCACAAAAAAAGAAAACCTGACGAAAACAGCCATGACAGTTTGTCATCAGTAGTAACAGTGGTAGTAATAGTGGTAGTAATAGTCGTAGTGGTAGTTTACGACTGTGGTGAGGTTTACCTGCACCGGGGGTGCTGGCCACAGAAATAGGGCACTATGTAGAAGAGGCGCGGGTTGGAACATTCGGGGTAGTTCTCCAGGATGCAAACGTTAATGTCCTGAGAGATGTGGAGGAGAGAGAGACAGTCACAAAACAGACCCAGACATGCCTGTGAATGTAAACACAGAGTAGCACACGCAGGTCTGGTTTCTGAGGAGATCATGGACGGCTTTGACATGTCCGGATTTTGTTCAAAAGGGCTTGATAATCGGACGACGATTCAACTGAGAGGTGACCGAGCAGAAGTGTAGGAACAGACTTCTGATCATCCTGGAGGCTCGTTGGGTTTGTGTGGGAGCCAAACCACGTCTACACTTCAGCATGTAAAGTCTGCGTTCAGTATTATAAGGCGTTTTATGGAACTTGATAGCATAAATGTTCAAGAAAAAAAACATTCATCACCTTTGGCCAGAAGGGGGAGCCAATCACATGCTCAAATATACACACCCTTCTCTACACAGGGGAAGTCATTCACGGCTGGCCGGCACTGATAGCTATCTTACACAAACACAAACAAACAACACACAGTGACCTTCAGATAATGTTAACAAACGTAGACAACCCCATGTTCCATTTGTTTTAGCGCATGTGGTAGAGCAGAGACTATTCTAGAGAGAACAGTACTGCCCTGTGCTGCAGGGGGCACCATCACTACTGCCCTGTGCTGCAGGGGGCACCATCACTACTGCCCTGTGCTGCAGGGGGCACCATCACTACTGCCCTGTGCTGCAGGGGGAACCATCACTACTGCCCTGTGCTGCAGGGGGCACCATCACTACTGCCCTGACACCACTCACCACAAGGGCTCAAGCAGTGAGCAGCATTATGCCAGAGAAGAGGGCACATACACAGCACTACAACTATTATACACACACACTCAGAGACACGCGCGTACACACACACACACACACACACACACACACACACACACACACACACACACACACACACACACACACACACACACACACACACACACACACACACACACACACACACACACACACACACAGCTGAGTTTGTAACCATTGTGTTATAACCCAGGCAGTTATAAAGTGAGCAAAGAGGTGTTATTAAAACTGAGCACAAAACCGGTCTCCCTCTCTGTGTCTGTCTCTCTCTCCCCCTTTAAGTTCTCAAGATGACGCAGACTCAACTGGGAGCAACATGGCAAAGAGAGGAAAAGAACCAGGAAAGAAGCAGGGTCATTTTACACACACACACACACACACACACACACACCCCTAACTCCAACACTAGTCTTAAGCTCAGTTACTAAAAGGAAATAGTTTGGCTCTTTTTCAAATGAAAAAGTACGTGTCCATGGGGGCCACAAAGGCAGAAATGACGTCGTTCCTATAGTCAAGGGGACATGTGGTCCAACACAGAGATATATAAACAAATAAATAATTGACTGCTCCTGCATGAGAAAAAGGTATTTGATGACAGGTGAAGTGAGAGCCCAGAGAGGAGGGGTGGGCCACGGTCTCCCTCATGAACGCCAAACTCCATCGCTCAGCATTTCAGGCAAAAACAAGATCATTTGTCATTTTGAATGTCCTTGTGTTTAAGCCCTGTGCCCAGGACACACAAAGACAGGAAAATCTCCTGGGGCGGGGTCTCACGTGGAGAGGGCGGGGTCTCACGTGGAGAGGCAAAATATAGGCCACGTCAGTCCTGTGCCAAATTATTTCTGTTTCAATAAAGCTTGTTTCAGGAAACGAGGAGGTCGTGTCACGGCCATCACAGTGACGGAGCTGGCTGGTCTGGAACGCCCCCAGACACTTTACAGCACTTAACAGACACTTTACAGTACTTTACATGCCTTTGTTTCATTTTCATACAGGTCATAAACAATACAGGTTCAAGCTCTTTTGATGTTTCCATTATTATTAATGACATTTTACTTGTAACCTAAGCTAGTTAATGTTTTTATATCACTTTTACCAGATGTCCCTTGATATAAGTTTCCTTGTTTTTGAAAACAGAAGGAAGCATGTCCCTTTATTATCCAGTTATTACCCTTATTATTAGATAATCTTAGATAATTAGATAATTTTATTAGGTAATAAACACACACGCAGACACAGTGTGGGTTGTAAACACGCAGACACAGTGTGGGTTGTAAACACGCAGACACAGTGTGGGTTGTAAACACGCAGACACAGTGTGGGTTGTAAACAAACAGACACAGTGTGGGTTGTAAACACACAGACACAGTGTGGGTTGTAAACACACAGACACAGTGTGGGTTGTAAACACACAGACACACAGTACTGTCCCCTCTGCATTTATTGGATGGTCTTGCATACACACACTGCTCTGTGTATGAAGACATGTTAGATGTTGTTAGATAGATCCCACTGGCAATGGGAACAGGAGACCTAAATCCCAGAACATTCCCATTCCAGTATCATTTCACCAGCTCCAACCTGGGCGCTGCAGTTGTGTGGGTGTTGGGGGTCTGGGTGTTTGGGGTCTCTAAGACGTCTTGTCCTCCTTCTCCCAGATGCTCTGCCCTATGATTGGACGTGGTCCCTTGTTGATAGAGAGCTGGAGAGGCTTCAGAGGACACAGACAGAAGGACACAGTCCAAGAACGCAGAAGCAACAATAGGTGTTCTGTGCTCGCTTGGTCAGGTCTGGGCCACAGACCTTATCCGAGAGCTGTGGTCCTCCCCACCACAACCCTGCCAGATGACGTGCTGCAAATTACAAACCCGCAAAGAATGTCCCTGCTGGGTTTCCGTTGGCACTGGAGCACCTGTGAGGCCTGTGCAAGACTGTAGGGGGCGATAGTCTGACTGGCCCCTGGTAAATCCACCCTGTCCCCCCCCCACTGTCCCCTCCCTCTCCATCACTGTGAGACAGACTGCACAGCCTCGTCACCAACCGCACCATCACAGCTGTGGAGGAAACGCTTGTGCCAAGCAACAGTTTACATGGCGATGGGCTAGTTATGTTTTTATTTAAACGTTCATATTTTTTATTAGCCACAGAACTACAGGCCATGTATGTATGTATTAACGAAACAACTAAATAAGAAAATAAATCATTGCATTGCACCTTTTATTGTCAGGTGAAGGAGGTTAAAAAGAAAGAAGAGATGAGAAGAAAAAAGGCAGAACGGAAATGAGATTAGAGAAGAGGAGATTAAAGAAGAGGAGTAGAGAAGAGGAAATTAAAGAAAATGAGATTAGAAAGGAGATTAGAGAAAAGGAGGAGATTAGAAAAGAGGAGGAGATAATCGATTAGGAGGAGATTAGAGGAGAGAACTCAAAAGGCACGAATGGAGTTGAGGCAGAAACGGGTCTGCACACCAACGCAACCTCACATACACACCTCACACACACACACACACACACAAACACATGACACACACAACCATGACACACATGAGTGTGTAGGTAGCATGATCATGTTCTAACACAGATTACTCAGTTGACTGAGGACAAACTATGGTGCTGAAAGGGGATCTCTCTCCGTCTCTCTCTCCGTCTCTCTCTCCGTCTCTCTCTCCGTCTCTCTCCATCTCTCTCTCCTTCCACTACACATTTTCATGCCCACATGCTTTAAGCCCCTGTGATCGCCAGAAGAACTTCACAGAACTTCAATGATTATAGTCACAATGGAACTGTGTGTGTGTTTGTGCCTTGTGTTTGTGTACATGAACTGAGTGAATCTGCATGACATCTAATTATAGGCACAGGAGTGGGCCTGTGTGTGTGTGTGTGTGTGTGTGTGAGCGAGAGAGAGAGAGAGAGAGAGAGAGTGTATGCACAAGAAAGAAGGGGAATTCTAGTCATCTGCTAGGTACTTCAGATGTAGCACCAATTTCAATAATTAAAGCCGCCTGCATGCACAGATGTCCTGTCAGATCACAGCTCCCAGTCTAAAAGCTCATCGCCTTTAACCCACATAACCCATAACACAGTAGTCTGTGGCCGTGATGTCACTGGTGTGGACAGGGCTGAGGGCTAAAAGTTCAGCACATCGTCACAGTTCAGCGCCACGATGAAACAATCAGAATATCCTGGGATTTGGGTGCCAATCTGGCTAAGGGAGGCTTGGCTATCAGGGTTGGCACACCCACACACACGTGCACGCACGCACACATTCACACGTGCACATATGCACGCACTTAACATGGACCAGATCACAACACCACCTGTCATGTAGACCAATGGGACACTATATGACCAGTACAGGTAACATGCTGTGGTTTAACTTCTTCTCTCATACGTTTTGAAAGGTAAATCGTTGTGTCCAAACGCTACTGTAGCTACCTGCAATAAAACCAAACTACACCGCGTGTTCCTCTCCTTCAGTCCAGACAGAACTCAACGCTTTGCTATCGCTGATGTGGCTTTGGAGACCACCAGTCTCCTCTTGCAGCCAAGAATCAAAATGGCTGTGCTGGCTTCTTCCAATTAAACTGCGTGCCAAGCGTCAGTGTCTCTTTGATGGAATTCTTTCTCCAGCTGCTCTGAGAGCTCTGATGAGCATTTTCAGAGCTCTTTCTGTCTGCAGCAGGAGAAGCCAGAAACCACATCAAAACAGCATGAGGAGGCCGAGTCATGGAAGCCAGGCTAGACAAATCGATCTCACAATGCTCAAGATTGAGAGATCGATTGGTTATGCCTAAGGATCTGCTTCTCAACCAGGTGTGCATTCCTAGGTGTAGAGTAGGGTAGAGTATCAACTTGACGTGACTTAATGCAAATCTCTGTGAAGTTCACTAGAACGTCAGACAATGTTGTGATTCATTACCTGATTAAAAGTCATGAACAGACATTTATTCATGCTGTTTTAGCACTGATGTATTTCTTCTGTAGCGTTCCTGTCTGATTTTAGAGCATCAGGCCTGTAGCCATTGGCATGAGCACTGACTGATGTGTGAGAAAGTTTACAGTGCACAGAGTCTCCAGCCTGAGCAGTCCCCAGACCTCCTGGCAGACTGTGAAGGTCTTAACTCCACACAGGCGTGTGCGTTCACACCAACACCCGTCATCAGCCCCAGTCTGGCTGTTCTGAGCTTAGCCTGGCCACGACACATCAGGAAGGAGAGAGAGAGGGGGAGAGAGCAGGAGAGAGAGAGAGAGAGAGAGAGAGAGAAAGAGGGGGAGAGAGGAGGGGGGGTGCCTGACCAGATATCTCTCCTCGTCCTTCATCCGTGGTGTCCGGATCAGGTGGTTCTGTTCGCCTCGCCAGTCACCGAAGCGCCGGAAGAAATAGTTGGAGAGGAAACGGTTGATGGGGTCCCTGATAATATTTATATAGACAGGCTGCTCTATCCTAACCCTGAGATGGGTTAGAGAGCAAGGGATGGGTAGAGAGGGAGGGAGGGAGAGGGAGAGAGAGAGAGGGGGGGGGAGAGGGGAGGGAGGAGAGGGAGGGAGGGAGAGAGGGAGGGCGAGGGAGAGAGAGAGAGAGAGAGCTGTGAGCAGCACTGCACTGTCCGTGCTGATATTTGGGCGTTAACTCCACTCTTGAGCGTCTCTGCTCTCTCCAGCCCTCATCAGGTTTGTGTGTGTGGAGCAGCGAGACCGAAGGTGAAGTTGCAGTTGGACATGTGAGTTGTAGTTGGACATGTGAGCCCTCAGTCAAGGGCAACTCCACTCTGAAGTTCTCACCTTGTGAAGTTAAGGAAGTGAACATGCCGGGTGTACAGGAAGGGCTGGGGAATCGTGCTGATGTTCCTCATCAGAGCCACCTGACGGCATAAACAAACAAACAAACAAACAAACACCACGTGAGTGCAACTGCTCATGAGGACAGAGGGGACAGGGTAACAGAGAGGGCAGGGAGGACACTCATATGTTCGTTTGTGCTCTGGATGGGGTTGCAACAACAGGGCGGTGATGCCATAACAAACTGCTTTACTCCCGTGACAAAAGGGATTGTTCTGTTCAGATGTTTAGGAACACACAAATCACACCTCCACCTCACAACACTGATCACATCTCCAACCCAATGACCACAACTCCACCTCCACCATACAACACAGATCACACCTCCACCCCAATGACCACAACTCCACCTCCACCCAAAAGATCACATCTCCACCCCCACAAACCAACAGCACCTCAATAACAGTCATTTCTACTGAGGTCATACAGTGGGAAACACAGAGGCCTTGTTAAGGTCTTGATGTGTTTAGCACACAGATGTGCCCATATTTTTGTGACACTTCTCAGAAAACACAGAGTGCACACAGATGCGCACGCACACACACACACACACACACACTGCACACACACATGGTTGTTGGGTTCGGGTCTGCGCCACAGTGTTGCAGGGTTTCAGGTCCTGATTAAATAGAAAGGAGCTCCAGAAGGTTCCACTCTAGACGACGCTGCCTTGTGATGTCATGGCTGAGGTTTGTAGAAGTTTTTCCCCTCTCAATGAGATCAGTTACGGAGAGGTCAACCATGCTCTCTCTCTCTCTCTCTCTCTCCCTCCATCTCCCTCTCTCTCCCTCTCTCTCTCCCTCCCTCCTGTAATGTGTCCTGGTGTTTCCTGCTGATCGTGTTAACATGTCTTCAATCAAACTCTCTTTGTCACGCAGCCAAAACACACAACCTCAGTGGGCACAGGGAGTGACATCACCTGGACAAAACCACTTCCTGTGTGCCTGTGGCAGCTAAAGGGGGATGGGTGATACCTCTAATGAGGGCTGTAGGGAAGCTTACCTCATGTGTGTGTGTGTGTGTGTGTGTGTGTGTGTGTGAGTGAGAGAGAAAGAGGAGGATGGAGATAGAGAGACAAATGGAGTGAGATGAACAGAGAATTGTTGTTGGCTATTGTTACTGTTGTTATTGTCATTAATTACATTATTGTTGTTGCTCTAATTGTTTTTGTTGTTCTAATCTTTACCACTACTATTATTAATGTTATTATCATGGTTACTATTAATACTCTTACTACTATTATTATCATAACTATTATTATAGATATCAATTATGGAAGCAGTGGTGGGTAATGTAATTGTAATAACAATATAGTCATTATTTTACTTGATTTTTATTCTACTTTACTATGTTTATTATATTTTACCATTGTATGTATCCTATGCTTTGGCTATACAAATGTACATATTTGTCATGCCAATAAAGGACCACTGAATTGAATTGAATTGAATTGAAGAGAGAAAGAGAGGGAGAGAGAGGGCCAACACTGAATAAAACATATCTACAAAGAAAGGGATGAAGAGGTTTTAAATATGCAGCAGGTGATAACCCTGACTAATAACATGGTAGTATGTGAGGGTCACAGAATGTCAAAGGCAAGTTTGGTCATGTTTGGTGATGGACAGGAGAGACACTATAAAGATATTCTAAACAGCAAATGATTACCTGAGCTGGTTCAGAAAGTGAAAAAGACAGGGAAGAAAACAGAGTGACAGGAGTTTGTGGGTAATATACCCGGGGTTTATCTTCCCACACAGGGCTGCCACAGCATGGGTCTAAACACTCACAGGGTGACACACACAACTGGTCTGTTATCGTTTGGTCTACACAGGGACCCGTGTAGACCAAACGAAACCGAACAACAAAATACCGTCCTGGCAAAACACAAACACCAGCACAACGAAGTACTGAGTTACAGCTCACCGAGTTAGAGTGCCTCTGCTGAAGAGCATGTGTTCTTCCTGTGAGGAGCACTGGACAGAAGAACAGCGCTAGCTGAAGCTAATCCAGTCAGAGCACTAGCCCTCAAGCTAACAGGCAGCTGCGCTTGTACTCCCCTGAAGAGCCTGACCTAACATGTCTGCTCCAGCTAAACGAGCCTTCAGCCTCCTCACAACATTAAGGTGTGTGGGTGCTGAACTCCACAGGTGGGAGACTGTCTCTGGCACTGCGACACCCCTGAGGTAAATAATGAATCACTAAAAATGTTGCAAGAATTCATTAGCGCTAACCTGGGGATGTTCAAAAGCTGGACTGTTCGAGAGCTGAACTGTTCGAGAGCTTGTGCTTATATAAGGCCAATTTGAACCTGAAATGCTGCTGATGCCCACAAACCCACAATGGCAATGAAATGATAAAACATGATGGAATCACCTATCAGGGATCCCAGGCACGAGCTAACATGAGCATGTGTGTGAAGGTCGCGCCAACACCAGAGGCTCAGAGCTGTCCACCAGGACCCGAAGACCAGAAAGACCTCATAAACTTTACATGGATCCACTAGATGAAAGCATAAACCTCAGTACCTGCAGGCGTGAACTGGTGACATCCTTGAACTTCCAAAGCACTTTGTTTGCACACCTAATGAAAAGTCTCCATCTGACATGTCCTGTTTCAACACCTGTGCATTACACTGCAGAGTAACTGCAACATCCTACAGTCACAAGTCTAGACAGTGTCTCCGGGTTCGTGCTGTTGTATTGCATCATTAGTAAGATCATATTTGTCAAGATTTAGTATGGTACTCAATGGTGAATACTTAGCTCATGAGTTACACACTCTGTCTGTCTCTCACTTTCACACACACACACACACACACACACACACACACACACACACACCCTTGAGCTCAAGAGAACACAAACACCAGCCCCAGCGTATGTCAAATGCAGCGAACACCACCATTCAATATTAGCTCTCTATGTTTACGTCATGGCTGGTCTCCCCACAGCTATGAATATGAGGCATTTACACAAACCTCTTCTCCTCAGTGACTGACTGCCACTGCACATAAAGGTACAACAACCATCTCCAGGGCTATGGACACACACATACACACACACACGGTTCAGCGGAGTCACTGAGTGGAGGTCCTGCTGCCGCTGAAGGTGCAGAACTTCGGCTCCGGTCCAAACAGCATAAGCGAATGTTCCCCCTGCACTACGAAGACGGTGTGTATGTTTCCTTCACAAAACGTTTATTGTATTCGGATGCATTTCATTGCGGGGGACGTTTATTTTGGCAAAAGCCACTGAATCACGTCAACATGAGAGACTCTCCTGCTGACCACAGTGTGTGATGCTTTAGACATATATGGTGCAAATTTGTTTTGTTCTGCTAAAGCACGGTCTCGCGTGCACACACTCCACAGTGTCCGTCACACACTCACCTGCTCATGTTTGGTGAGTCTGGTCTTGTTGTGAATGTCAGAAGAGACCAGGGTGAACTGGTGCTTCTCAGCCAGGAACCTGAGGAGCAGAACCACAGTGCGACTTCCACACTTCCCCACGCGATTGTAGATCACCTGACTGGGAAACGGCAGAACCTACAAAACACACACACACGTTACGCAAACACACACACACACACACCTGTAATAAGCCAGGTCTATATATCATTTAGTCATCACCACAATATCTGGTATTGTTTTGGTTTTGCAGATGGTTGCAATATGGAAATCAACACCCCCTTTTTCCAAACGTGTCCTGGAGACCTGCAGACCAAGAATGTGTGTGTACACCATACTATACCCTACTGTACTATACTATACAACATACAATATTATACTATATAATGCACCATTATCTTAGACATACCCTACTGTACCATATAATACTGCACACCACCCATGCAATATACAGTTCCATACCAATGAACACTACAACTGGACACAGGGAGAGTGTTTTATCTGAGCATAACTGCTGTGCTCATCCCAACACACTCCCTCTCTCTCTGTCTCTCTCTCACAAACACACACACACACACACACACACATGCATTTTGTGTGCCTTTGTCCAGCATACAGCCTAATTTGGTGGGTGCATGGCTGTGTGACATGCGGAATATACACAACCCTTGGATAAAGATTGGGGTCTGTGTGCATATGAGAAGGCTCCCCAGGAAGAGTGGGTCATTGACCTGGGCCATGACTACAGCTCTTCTCCAGAAGTACGATCCTCTGCAGATCCAGCAGGGGGCGCTCCGACCTACCGACCACAGCGCTGCACATAATCATGGTCTGATGGTCTCTTGGAGACACTCAGTAGATGATTCTCTCCCTAAAGTCGGTTTACACTCGCATCCAGAACTTTTAAACACCAGAACTTTGTTTACCATGTAGTGTGTTGTCCGAAGGAATTGTGGTTTGTCCAAATACTCTTGTGTATGGGCGGATGTGTGCCGTGATCACTATATGGGGCTCAGTTATGTGTGTGTGCTGAGATTCTGCCTGTGTGTGTGTGTGTGTGTGTGTGGGGGGGGGGGGGTTCTGGCTGAGGTCCTGAAGGGTACTACCTGACTAAACTGGATCAAATGGGAAGCACGTAGCATTAAGCACTTTTGACTGGGCAGCCCTTTGACGGGACAGAGCTGTCCTGTCCTGTCATTAGGGCACTCTGAGAACGGGACACTGCCCTGTGTCCTCCCACTAGCTGGAGCAGGACAAGAAGCAGGATCTGGGTGTGAGACATCAAGGGAACATCAAACGCAGAGATGTCGAAATAGAAGATCTGCAAATAGAAACTATAGAAGGCACGCACGCGCGCGCGCGCACACACACACACACGTACACACGTACACACATACACACACTTCCCCATACGCACTGCTGTGTGTATCTCCGTCTCTAACCCTCTCTCTCTTTTTCTGAGACTGTGGCTGGAGAACACAGACCCTCTTTGTGCTGCTTTGTGGCTGACGATCACAGAGATGATCAGTTGTGCACGCTTCAGCAGAGCAGTGCTATCTCTCCCACGCCCGTCCCTGTCCCCACGCCCGTCCCCATGCCCGTCCCTGTCCCCACGCCCGTCCCTGTCCCCAGAGGCTACGGGGTTTTCAGTCTCTCTGGAACCTAACGCAGTCAGCTGCCCTGAGCTGGGGTGAGATAAGCCTTGTTTCTGTTGTGTGTCAGCGTGTCTGATTAATCACCCTGCTGGTGTCCCAGTGAGACAGCGAGAGGAGTCGGCAGCCCCCATTAGGGAGGAGGAACCAACAGACTCAACAACAACGAGCGTGCACACACATACACACACACACACACACACCCTGGAGAGAGCCTTTTTAGAAATATTTTAGTCATGGTGAACTTTAATTTAATTCATAACTGAAACAATTCTCAAATAACCTTTAGTAGGTATTGGGCAGAAAAGAGTCTTGTACTGGCCAAGTGAACCATTCAGATATGGATAAAACATGGATTAAAAACAGAACAAGAAGCAATTTTAATGAAGTCAGATCATGTTCCAGGTATAGTGTTTGCAGGTATAGTGTTCTATTACAATATACAGCATGTTCCAAACCAGTGTGAGTCCATCCAGCAAACATATACATATACACATACACATACACATATATATATATATATATATATATATATATATATATATATATATATATATACTGAAATTATAGACCAAACGATTACAGCTGTGGTAGAATATAAGAAGATAAAGACATAGATGGGATAAGTCTAATGCTCGACTAGTCTGCTGTGTATGGTACCTATGGTAACTTAGGTACATTATAGGTTTTATAACCTATAATGCTTTATTAAAGGACACTGTATGTAAAGCAATGAGTTTGTGTATGCCTGTTATGTCAATTGTGATTTTCACCCCAATCGAAATTAGTTTAATTAAATAATGAATTGGGGGAGGAGTCATGACAGTGGGGGGAGGAGTCATGACAGTGGGGGGAGGAGTCATGACAGTAGCACTTGCCTTCGGAGCAGGGGCACCGTGGTCGTCCGCAAATGTGGATTCTCCTGCAAAGCACAGACCAGAGAGAGAGGCGGGTTTATCTGATATTCAACTGTTCAGTCAATCAACAGACAAGGCTCAGTGAGGGTGGCAATATAGGTCATCACATTTTTATTTTATAAAGCTGCTTTCTGTCCATTGCTAAAAACCTTGATCAACTATGATTTGAGTCCTGTGCAAATGATTTCAATTTTAAGCGGTTCCTGACGTTTGGCAATTAAAGTGAGCGACGTAACATGCTACAGCCTAGCTTTAGCCGCGCGCATTAGCCCACCCAGCAACATGCAGCCGCTATACTTCTCAGCTAGAAGCAGCTGGGCTGATATTCCCCTTACCCTAGATGGGTTTTCAGTAACACCCAAGTCTACCGCAAAAAGCTTAGGTGTCACTATTGATTCGGATCTTTCATTTGACACACATATATGCAATGTCACTAAGGCTGCCTTTTTCCATTTACGTAATATCGCCAAGCTGAGACACTTACTTTCATTAGCTGATGCAGAGAAGCTGGTCCATGCTTTTGTCTCGTCAAGATTGGACTACTGTAATGGTCTTCTAATTGGATGCTCTAAACAGTCCATAAAGAAGCTACAACTTGTACAAAATGCTGCAGCTAGAGTCCTAACTAAGGCTAGAAAATTCGATCATATTAGTCCCACTCTCGCGGCATTACATTGGCTTCCGATTAAACATCGAATTGAATTTAGCTCGACTAATGGGGGGGGAGGGATGAATTCCAGGAACCAGTACATGTGAGTCACATCATGATTTTGTTGGGATAAGTCACCAATGAGAAAGGGCCATGGCAGTGACAGTGTTTTACAAAATAACCAGTATATTAACATAAAACCTTTATTTTGCAAAAACAATGATCATAATTAAAGGACAGCAGTGACTGTAGCACAGAGGTAGATTATAACTACATTTTCTGAGGGCTACAACAGTCAGTAATCAGTAGTTAGTGTACAGGCCTTTGCTTTGAATGACTTCAGCACGTCTGCTGCCACAGGGCACCACTAGTCCCACGCTGCTCTGGTGTGATGTTGGTCCACTCTTCTACCAGTTGGCCCACTCTTCTACCAGTTGGCCCACTCTTCTACCAGTTGGTCCACTCTTCTACCAGTTGGTCCACTCTTCTACCAGTTGGCCCACTCTTCTACCAGTTGGCCCACTCTTCTACCAGTTGGTCCACTCTTCTACCAGTTGATCCACTCTTCTACCAGTTGGTCCACTCTTCTACCAGTTGGTCCACTCTTCTACCAGTTGGCCCACTCTTCTACCAGTTGGTCCACTCTTCTACCAGTTGGTCCACTCTTCTACCAGCCTCTTACGCAGTTCTCCAACTGTTGTGGGTTTCTTGGCCATAACATTGTCACCAAGGATTTTCCCAATAGGAGATTTTCTATTGGGTTTAGATCAGGCCTGGCCATTTCATTGTTTCAATGTTTCCAGTTTCAAGGAACTGCTTTACTTGTAACGCACACTGGTCAGTAACGCACACTGGTCAGTAACGCACACTGGTCAGTAACGCACACTGGTCAGTAACACACAGCACCACTGCTGCCCCAACAAAGCTATGGATGCAGCACATTCAGGGTTACCATCACGTATGCTGAGCATCCTCTCACCGCCAGCACACCTGAGTGAAACCGCCGACACACCTGAGTGAAAACGCCGACACACCTGAGTGAAACCGCCGACACACCTGAGTGAAACCGCCGACACACCTGAGTGAAACCGCCGACACACCTGAGTGAAACCGCCGACACACCTGAGTGAAACCGCCAACACACCTGAGTAAAACCATCCTATGGGCAAACGTGAATATTTAAACATCCTCGTAAAATCCATAAGTGTTTAGAAACGCTGCCCTAATGCAAACTCTTACCCCGCTGCTTCTACCCTGCAGCTTCTACCCCGCAGCTCCTGTACAAGCTGCCCTGTGCTGCCATCCCAGAGACGGGTTATTTTTAGAGTTCTACAGTATGCTGTTTCTGTTCAAGGTTAGTCTGGGTGAGCCTGTGTCCACGTCTGCCCTGTTAGCTCCACAGGGGGAACAGGACAGGACAGGGGGAACAGGACAGGGGGAACAGGACAGGGGGAACAGGACAGGACTGGGGGAACAGGACAAGGGAACAGGACGCATGATGTACATCGCATTTAGCAAACACACTGCAGCCGATGTTTAGTAAACGCTGCTGACCATGGACCATGGAGTTGTGAGATCCATGGGAAACAGAGGGGGCACACACGTGTACACACACCCACAGGCCACTCCTCCATCCTGCCCACCAGCCCCATGGGGTGGGGAGGGGCGTGGCCATCAGAAGTCCTGCCTCGCTTTCAACTTCACTCCGCCCACTTCCCCAAGCATGACTGGAGGGGTGATCAGCCCTGGGTTGCAGATGACTGGTGATGGCTGTTCACATGTCGATGGGGTTTTTTCCTTCAGAGACTTCGCCAATTAAAGCATTCCAGCTCTGAGCTGTAATGTCACGATTCCGTTTCAGAAACGTACTGAACGACAAGAACCCAGACTACAACGCGCATGTACACGGCTAAGACAAAACACAATCCAAACGTTTCCATTGGCACTGACCTCTCAACAAAACCAGCATATTTTCCGGGTTATTTGGCTTCTGCAGATAATCTGCATCTGCATAATGTGGATCGATGCTAACCATCCCTTTTGGTTATGGAATATTCCTGCTGTAACTGGCAGTACGAACGTCCTAGTCAGGAATTCTTTAGTTTGCGTTGGAATGTCAAATATATACTTTCGGCATGCGGGATTTAATTGAAGTTATGAAATTGTTAACCTCTCTAAGTATAGCAGCGAGATGAGCTGAGCCAGAAATTCTTGGTGAAAACCACCCTGGCTCAACATGTGCTAGGTGCTGGAGAGAAGAAAGGCGTTGGCTCTGCTGAAATGACCTACAGTATTCATCCGGGTGCAAACTGAAGTCTTTTGGGAGCTGTGTAACAGAGAACGTCCAGGCCACTCGGGGTCAACCAAGGACGTTCCCTTATGATGCAGGCTCAGAGAGAGCCTTCTCCAACACTCCTGTGCAAATGCTCTAAAGAAAACAATCATTAACACTCGCAGCTGACGACCTCAATCATCTCCCGCCCTGCAGGGGCTTCAGTACTACTCCAGCACACCTGATCTTCAGCAGAATCCGAATACACTGGTGAACAATGATTTTGCTTCCTGCAAAATAAACACCTGTATTTTTGCATGCTGAATCCTAATATATTTTCAGAATTTTTCTATGCTCATATGCCAAAATGGTCCAAGGACCTGTCCTGGCGCAACACTGTAACACCACAGAGGACCTGTCCTGGCGCAACACTGTAACACCACAGAGGACCTGTCCTGGCGCAACACTGTAACACCACAGAGGACCTGTCCTGGCGCAACACTGTAACACCACAGAGGACCTGTCCTGGCGCAACACTGTAACACCACAGAGGACCTGTCCTGGAACAACACAGTAACACCACAGAGGACCTGTCCTGGAACAACACAGTAACACCACAGAGGACCTGTCCTGGAACAACACAGAGGACCTGTCCTGGAACAACACAGTAACACCACAGAGGACCTGTCCTGGCGCAACACAGTAACACCACAGTAACACCACAGTAACACCACAGAGGACCTGTCCTGGAACACCACAGTAACACCACAGAGGACCTGTCCTGGAACACCACAGTAGACCTGTCCTGGCGCAACACAGTAACACCACAGAGGACCTGTCCTGGCGCAACACAGTAACACCACAGAGGACCTGTCCTGGCGCAACACAGTAACACCACAGAGGACCTGTCCTGGAACACCACAGTAACACCACAGAGGACCTGTCCTGGAACACCACAGTAACACCACAGAGGACCTGTCCTGGAACACCAACTCTAACCAACAATAAATGATTTTTAAAAATGTTGCCCAGTGATATTTAAGCCAGGTTTGCTGGAGCCAAGGTAGATCAGTGTGAAATTGGGCAGTCCTAACCCAGTCCTGACTATGCATCACATCCTCACTGAAAATAAGCAGGCTATTCCGAAGAGAGTTGGAGTTACTGATATCATTTCCTGTCGACAACCATGTTCACTGAACCTTAGTCTGCAAACCCTTTGCCCAAACATGCAATGAGCTCAGTTTAGGTTCTGATGAAGGTCACATCTGCTGTGGCGATTCTGGAGTCTGGAACTATTAATATTACAGTAGAGAAATTATAGTATCTTTACCTTATATAAAAGTGTTATTATACCATATTATTATACCAGCAAATACCGTATTTCAACCGCAAACCACAACTCATCACTAATATGAGCTTATGTCCTGGTGAAGGAGTTCTGAGACTAAGATCCACCCCGAGATCCTCTCTGACATCCACCCTAGATTCTGCTTTTACAGGCATTTGGAAAAAATAACTTTCTTTTGTACTGAAGCCAACAACTCAACAATAACAGGTTATTTCATAACAAGAACTGAACAGAGGGGAACGGAAGGTTCTAGAATCAGAGCCGCTGGCTGAGCGTCTCAGAAACCACAGAGCCACAGTCATTTTCTCCAAGAACATTCAGCAATCTCACGCAACCAAATGTATAAGATCTGAAAACAACTCGTTCATCACGGTCGGCTCGGAGAGAGGGCTCCCGTATGTCCTGGCTCTGAAGGACACAGGTGGTTTTCTTGTACAAAAAGACAAATGACAAGTACATGTGGCAGAAGCTACTGGAAACAGAAGAGTCACCTCCCCCATCAACTCACAACTGTTACACAGCCTATATGAAAGCGTACGTCTTCGTGACCCACCTGTTCGGCACACATCTGCTGAAATGTATACTGAGCTATGTTCGGCAGGGAGGGGCCAGTCTTTGGTGGTGCGGTTCCTCCCTGTATACACCACAGCCCCACTAAGACTACATCAGCGGCTACACACACCCTCTGTGTGCAGACTCATGTTGGGTGTTGTGTTTGTATATATTCCATATACCCTGCAGAAGGCTGTATACTTCTGCCAATATGTGGTCAAACATTGCTAAAATGTTTGATGTAGCTTGCAGGCATGGACCAGCATTAAACCCCTTTAGATGGACCCCATGGTGTAAAAACAGGTGTGTGTTGGTGTGTGTGTGTGTATATATATGCGTGTGCATGTGTTGGTGAGTGTGCTGACATCTCCACCCATAGCTGGTATTCTACATGGTGGTGTTGGCTAGATGCTCAAGTTTTGTTGTATTAGAAGCTCTAACCAGTTGGAGGTCTAAGCTGGGCCTGTCGACCCTTGTGGGAGGTTTGGAGGAGACTGTTGTGGGTGGTGTAGTAAAGGTGTAGTGGATGTTTGAAGGACTGTTGTGGGTGGTGTAGTAATGGTGTAATGGAGGCTTGGATAACAGAAAGTTACTACTGTCATGTTCTCAGAGGTGTTTTACACTCACTGATCTTACATGTATCTTAAATATGCTGACAGTGTTTAGGATGATTTACTGTGTGTGTGTGTGTGTGTGTGTGAATAAAGTCTCATGGACACATTTTTGGAAACACCTTGAGGCGATGACTCCTACTTTTCCAAGTCCTTGAAGAAGCAAGAACAAACAAACAGGAAGACAGGCTGTGACCACCACAGAACACACCAGCCAAGCGGGTCCTGGGAGGCAGCACATTCTGCTCCCTGCACTGCTGAATTATATCCAGACATGTGCAATGTACTGTGTTTATTAATCTGACCACAACAGGATCCAGTTTATCCCCCACAGAAATTTCCAGAACTTCTTGAGAGAGAGAGAGAGAGAGAGAGAGAGAGAGAGAGAGAGAGAGAGAGAGAGAGAAAGAGCACGCGTGTGTGTGCGCGCGCGCGCGTGTGTTTTGACGGCGAGGTTTACTCGGTCACCGGCATCAAAATGGGCTGGAGCGGACGTGTTAGGATTATCCTAACTGGAAAAAATGCACAACCCCCTGGTGTCTCGCCTCAACCAAAAATTGCGCTCAGTGTCGATTTTTCCGAATTAAGCGATCAACGCTGATGACTGTGCGTGTCGGGTTACTGTTGAATAACAGTGCTCAATAGCCACGAGCATATCCTGTAGATCTTTATCCCCACTGGTTTATTTATAGAAGGAGAAACACGGGACCTCAGAAGAATAAGGAACCGTTAAAAAACGTTTTGATCGGCGAAGGTGTTGATTACAGCAAAAGAATGAAAAAGTAAGTAAAAGACTTACAAGACAAAGAAACAGAGGAAAAGAACAAGGAGGTGAGCAAATAAGTGAGAGGAGTAGAGACATGCGGGGAATCAGTATGGGGCATCTGAGCAGAATCCTAATCCTAATTCACTGGCCTTTTTAAATTATGAGCAGAACGGAAGTAAGAGACGGTAAAACAAACGTCATTTTATCGGATGTAACCGAGACCTGATGAGCACAGGTTTGTGTAACAAGTCCTTTTTGAGCAAGCCAACATCTCGAGCCGCTATGCCCTTTAACAGCGTCTCTGTTTACTGTAGACGTGTGTCCTGGCTACAGAGCAGGTCCACTGTGGCCGGGCTGGACTCAGCACCGTCCCTCAGACACAGGGAGGGGGAGTGAGCAGCAGCACACGCAAGACATGAAGCAGCCATAATGTCAGGAAGAGGGAAAAACCCACCCAACAGCACAAAATCAACCGCTACCTAAACGGGCGGATTACTAAGATTATCTGTCTTCCTACCAGTGTCTCTCTCTCCCTCCTTCTCTCTCCCCTCTCTCTCTCTCTCTCTCTCCCTCCCTCCCTCTTGTCTCAGAACAGCAGCATTTGCAGTTAAATAGCAGGTTCCAGATAACACAGTCTGCTCTTCCCATCACTGCCTCCTACGCTCCCAGAGAGACGGAGATGCCACAGGCCTTGTGATTGGAAGCACCTGGAACTAACCAGGAAGCCCTTGTGACAACAGGCAGCGCACACGTCCACTCCACAGGGCAGACAGCTGTGGTTAATGGCAGCTGGAGCAGACGCTAGAGTCCCTAATACTGGATATCAAGCACAGCAAACTCAAGCTGCATATAATGCAACACACACACACACACACAACTGCAAAGGAACAACGTGGAAAAGATGTTGAATAATTTCTCAACAAGGTCATCTGGTTATAATTTTCCTCAGACATCAGGGACAAATCCACCCCTGGATGGGGGCATTAGGTCCTCTTCCGATACCTCTGCTTTAATCATCAGCTATCTACTGTACACCCACACACACATGCTCCTGATATGGACAAACCTCATGACAGAACAGGAACTTCAGTTGAGGTTCTCGCAGACACGCCCAGATGGACAGGGAAGCCATGGACTGGAGAACAGCAGCCGCTCGGACCAACACACAGGGGCTCACTATGTGCATTTTCAGTTTCAGTCTGACAAAAAAGACGAGTGTGTGTTACTGTGAAGTGTGTGGTACTGTCTAATGTCCCAGTATGGCCAATAAAGGTGTCACTTCCAGCAGGGTCTGACCCACTAGGTTTTAATCCATTTTCATCTAACACCTAGAATGCTACAAAAGAAAACTGCCTGCATATACAGTATATACACATGCCCCCAAACCCTGCCTACATGTACCGTCACACAGACATGCAACATATATGCATGTAATCACACACACACACACACACACACACACGCTATTAGTTTTGTTCAAGTATTTATCAATCATGACAGCAGTGAGACTGAGACAAATGAATTGCTTTGTACATTTGCCAGGATCAAAGCGAAACCCACAACATTGTGCAGCTATAAATACGTTCAGTTCAATTACGAATCTGTGGAAAATCCGGAGCTTGAGGATGAAGCGGTCGATTCTTTTACAGTTCAAACTCTCACCCTCACGAGAAAAACATCAGAAATACCATCAGTGCCAGAATCTGTACAAGGAAAATGCCTTTAAAAAGAGCACCATGTCAGCACTGTTTACAGGTCCCAGCACATCAGCCACTACGACACACTTACATCCTTCATTAACTAACATCTTGTCAATTGCTTTTTCACATCTTTGAAGCTGAAGTTCACATGTGGTTTCTAGTGATTCATGTTAAAGACGCTTTGATAGCTTTATCTAGGCTTTATGACTATATAGGAGTTCACATGTAGCCTAACTGAGCATTTTACAGTTATGATGTTTGGGGCTTTAAACCCACATTACTGGTTCTAGAGGCGATAAACTGACTTAATGGCTTGATGAATTCCTCAATGCATACTCCTCTGCTCTCAGCGCAGGACAAGCTGCAGATCTCAGATCAGCTGTAAAGGGCAGACACCATGGCCACTGGAAAAGCAGAGTCTGACTCTGGGTCAGCAAGGCTGTTGTTGGGAGGCTGGGAGCAGGTCAAAGGTGTACCAGGTACAGTATGGGTGTGGTACTGTGGTACTGTGTGTATGGGTGTGGTACTCCAGGGAAACGTATCACTTTTAAAAACTGGTAACACATGGTAATAAATAAATGCTATACTTAACACATTTCAATTGTACATGACCAGACTGTACAAAGAGATGGCAATTATTTAACAGTGCATCCCGATGTCCATTTAAAGTCTAGAATCCTTCTGCACACTGAAATATATGTGGGGATGTAAGTATCCAATTAACATCAGCAAGTTCAGTACTTATGTAAGCGTGTCTGAAACATGCGTGGTGAGTGTGCGTGTGTAGGGAACACCAGGATTTTGTAATTATATGATGCGTGTTGGTCTGACGCAAAAGCCTTGGAGGTGCATGTCAGCGTAAATACTCCATTAACAGAACCCCATCTTGGCACACACTGCCAGGTCTGGCCATAACAAACCCCCATTCTGTCCTGTGGTGTGGAGTGGTTTGTCCCAAGGACAGGCATATTTGGAGGGCTGGGGGTGTACCAACTGGACTGCATGGGGGGCATGAGGCGAATGAAAAACAAGTATCAAGTGTCTTACGCACCCCGTTTCTATCATCAAAGACACCCACGCATACTTACGTCTCCGTCTGTACCCACACACACACACACACACACACACACACACACGCACGCACACACACACACACACACACACACACACACACACACTCCACTCCCTATATTTCAAACAGAATGGCAACATGTGTGTCACACATGTGTCGTGCAGTTCCAGCCTTATCCTGTTGTCCTGGGCGACCCTTCTTCAGCCTATGGAATATTCCACTAGGGAGAGGCAGCCAATAGGCGGGACAGTAACAAGGCGCGCTCACTAGTTGTGTCTCCATCACTCAGCTGCCTCTGCCTGCCCTACAAAACCTGTCTGATCTAAGCTGAGCGTAATGAGGAAAACCTGCACACTGAAATCAAACGGTAGAGCACGTATACACACACTTGGGTGCAGGCGCATACACACACACACACACACACATTCCAGTCGAGCGTTAATATGGAAAACCGTCCAGTTGGATTCTAATGAGGAAAACCGGGCAGACCTGACCCAGTTTGATGATGTGGACCCACAATGCTTCACTGTAGCCCTTTCCTGATGCACCAAAACCATTCAGTGATCCCCCTGGATAATTGTACTGATCCCAGGTTGGAGACACCATGACTCGTTTGGTGACTCATCTATACATACATCCCAGTCTTCAAAGCCCTCAAATGTTCTCCATCTTCCTAATTCCAAAGCAATGGCTGATAATCAGTGGAATCGCTGAATCACCCCACCCTCACCCCACCCTCTCCTCTCCCTCACCCTCACCCCACCATCTCCTCTCCCTCTCCTCTCCCTCACGCCTCCCTCTCCTCTCCCTCACCCCACCCTCGCCTCTCAGAAAAAGGAGCTCGTCTTCAGCTCCAGATGTCCAAGTTGACCGAGGGTGAAGTGTTTTTCATGTAGTGGTGATAAATCTCTCTCTCTCCTCCACTCCTGAGATAAGCAGAAGCAACCGTTTGTGACAGAGGCCAATTCACAACCTATACCCTACACACTACACCCTACACCGGCACCTGGTTCTTCTGCTCCAGCACACTGGAACTGAAGTGAAACACACAACTCCAGGGTTCACTGTATCGAGATAGGATTAACCATATAGGAATCAATTATCTGGGTGGTATGGTGGCTAGTACTGTCTGGCTAGTACTGTCTGGCTAGTACTGTCGCCTCACAGCAAGAGGGTCTGGGTTCAATTCACGGCCCAGGATGTTCTGTGTGGAGTTTGCATGTTCTCCCTGTGCTTGTGTTGGTTTTCTTTTGTGGCGGACTGGCGACCTGTCCACGCAGTACCCTGGATCGCCCGATGATGCTGGGATACTGCGATGATGCCCCCCGTGACCCCGACCAGCGGGAGGAAGCGGTAAAGATAATGGGTGGATGGGTCAATTAACCATACAGGAATCGATTAACCACATGGGGACAGATTAACCATGTAGGGATCGATTAACCATATAGGGATCGATTGGCTGTATGGGAATCGTTTAGTCATATAGGAATTGATTAACTGTATGGGAACTGATCAACCTTATCGGAACTGCAGGCCGCAGCTCCCTTTGGGGAACTTAAAGAAGGTGGAAAATTTTAACATAACATAAAATAAGAACTGCCACATTTAGGACTTGGTTGTAAATCCTTTGATCCACTGCCCACTGCCTGAAGCCTCCAACACATCAGATGATTCAGTCCTGCCTTTCCTCAGCGGGACACATGCTCAGGAAGAGTACAGGTCAGGTGACCTGGTCAGGTCCAATCACAGCACAGCTCACTCCAGACGTCCTGCTGCAAGAAGAACCAGCAGCAGTGATTACAAAACTATAGCCACGAGTCAACATAAGCAATCAGCTCAGCTGTGTCTGAGCCTCAACAAGCACTATGACTGCAAAGCCCTGTGCCGCCTACACCGCTCACTCAGTGTGGGGATGCAAGGGCAATTAAAGGTGAACAATCTCCCCTAACATACAATAGAGGAACTACGGCAAATAAAGTATTAAATCAATCAAAATCAATGGCCAGTGGTTTACAAATAGCAGAGCAACGCTGCCCTCAGTGTCTGTGTGTGGGAAGTGAAGGGGAGAGAGAGAGAGAGAGAGAGAGAGAGAGAGAGAGAGAGAGAGAGAGAGAGAAAGGGGGACAAAGAGAGAGAGAGCGTGTATAAGATTTACAGTGCAGCTGAGGAAGCCCTCAGAGACCTTCTAACGCACAATTTAAACAAAGTGACCCATAATAAACACACAATTCATCAGTTAACACACAAATATATTTAGTTGGCTAGAACACATGCAGGCACGCACAACACAGAATAACACACCACCTAATCCACACGGCAGCTTTCTGCAGTTTACGGTGTTTCGTGTGCTGAGTGTATTGAGTATATTGAGTATGATTAGTGTGTTTAGAGGGTTGAGGTTTAAGAACATACAAATGTTTACAAATCACTGAAGTTTCACAACAGCAGGAGTCTCTCAAGAGCAGTTCATGACTAGCCTCAACAAAGACCAGCATTCTAAGACCAGCATTCTAAGACCAGCATTCTAAAACCAGCATTCTATGGCCAGCATTCTATGGCCAGCATTCTAAAACCAGCATTCTATGGCCAGCATTCTATGGCCAGCATTCTATGACCAGCATTCTATGGCCAGCATTCTAAAACCAGCATTCTATGACCAGCATTCTATGACAGATCCATACAGGGACTCTGAAGCGAGCCTGTGCTCCACATCCCGCTCATATCAACATTTGTGAGGGGGGTTCCTGTCCACTGAGGCCATGGACTCTAGAACAGTGTTAGATGTTCATTTAGCAGTTTCTGTGGGGTTAGACACCAGAGTTTGAAAGGCCTTCAAACATCGCAATGTTTACAAAAGGTTTGCTTAGGCTTCTCAAGCAGAGGCACGAGGGGCAGCTCGGCACGAGGGGCAGCTCGGCACGAGGGGCAGCTCTGTACTAAGTACTACAGCTCTGTGAGCAGGCAGGAGTGTGTGGTCACGAAAACTGGGAACGTGTTCAAGGAGCATGAGTAGTGTGTGTGTGAACACACACACGCGCCCGAGGCAAGTCCAGCACCCCAATGCACCCATTCCACCTTGGATACGCATAGCGACCTACGCCGACATGTCACACACGTGCTCGCGCATGTACGTGTCCTGGAAACCCATCATTTGGGTCACATGGTGAGGGGTATAAATAGTGCAGTGACGTTTCAGCACAGTTCTGGAGCCCACAGAACTACTCCACCCAACCACACCTTTAAATACACCCAGGACACTCTTAGACTGCCTCCCTCTGCCACACACACATTTACTCTCCCTCCAGCCCTTCCTAGGAGTAGAGGACGTCACAGCAATAACGCTTCTCCAAACCATCCACCATCTACCCGTTTACATCTTCTTCTCTCTTATGCCACCCCTGCCCGACCCGACCCCCATTCTGGCTCTGTAATCCTCACTGTGCCTCTCCTCTCCTCATCCTGCCTGGCATTCAACAAGCTAATAACCTCCCCATCCTATAGTATAGTCCAGATATTCTGGTCCAGGCCAACAGGGAGTTAACGCAGTCCCAACGATCACTTTATTAGGAACACCTGCTCATTCATGTTCTCACCCAAGCAGCCAATCACATGGCAGCAGTGCATGGAGACACTGGGCAAGATCTTCACCTCATGTTCACAGCTAACGTCAAGAACCAAAATGGGACCTGAATAGCATGACAGCATTTCAGAGAGCTGGAGATGTGGGATTTCGAACAGCAGAAAACATGCTTCACTTCCCTCAACCCAGAACAGAACTCTAAGGCTACAGTGGGTACAGGCATATAGAAACCGGCCAGTTGAACATTGAAAAACAACAACAAAATGTTATTTCCTGGTATAAAGAATCTTGATTTCAACTACTCTTGATTTCCGATGGTTGAGTCAAAATTGCATAGATCTGCCCTTCTCACAGTTCAAACTGTCTAGACTAAAGAGAAGTTTTTTGAATGGAAGATTCTCATTCTGAATCATTCACTTACTGTCATTTGCCAGATCATGAAAACACACTTTGGCTGTTTAATTGCTTAGAAACTAAACAAGTTTTCCCTGCCCAGAAATCTGGTACTTTCCACTTCAGTAGATTATCAGTGTCCCCAAGAACAGTTTTAAAGAATTAAGATGAATATTTAACAGAACAACAGAAAGACACACACTGGCACCAGGACCCGTAACAGCAGGGTGAAACTGAGGACATTACACTGAAGTTCAGCCTTCCCTGGAATAACACAGGCAAAAGTATTTCAACATCCATCCAAGTCATTCCATCTGTGCGCTTACACGTGTGTGTGTGTGTGTGTGTGTGTATGCGCACTTTAGGATAACTATAAAACATTTATAAAGGCATTCCAATAACTGTAATTTTTTTCCAACCACTCAATCTCTCTCTTAGCTCAAATAAGCTGCTGTTGGCAAAACATACATGCAGGTATTGGCAAAGTCAGTCTTACTTAATTTAATCATTTAGTATTAATCTTTTCCCTTCACTTCTCGCTGTTATCACCGTCTCTTGCTGCGAGTGATACTCCAGGAATAGTGTCAATGTGCAGCTCAGTACATCCACTCCAGGGACAGTGTCTGATAATGTGCAGATCAGTACATCCACTCCAGGGACAGTGTCTGATAATGTGCAGATCAGTACATCCACTCCAGGAATAGTGTCAATGTGCAGCTCAGTTCATCCACTCCAGGGACAGTGTCTGATAATGCGCAGATCAGTACATCCACTCCAGGGACAGTGTCTGATAATGTGCAGCTCAGTACATCTCTGTGCAGTGCAGCCAATAACATCAATAAGGGGATGCTTGAACAAGCACCCTAAAAGCAAATCACACAGTGATCCGACAGCCAGTGAAGTGGCAGGACCCAGTATATCCCACTCAGCGCTCGCCCAGTAAGCTCCTCCCAGCTGGAGCAGCATGACTCACAGGTCGTCGTCATCAGCCAATGGCAGCGGCTGCCAAGCTGCGTTGGCCTACAGGACTGGAGTTTGGCACGGGACAGGTTAACCTCAACACATCCCACACTCGCTCCCCTTTGTCTCAACATCCTACTGATCGTGTTGGACCACAGTGACATTCTTTCCCACACACGGATGAGTCATGACCTCTGACCCCAGTGATCAGCCTCTGGTGCAGACATCTTCACTTCCAAATCTCTCGATTTCCAGGAAGAACTGGACTTTGTTTTTGCTCTCTGTTCTCTTTGGATTGGAGAGTGTGGAGGATGTGGTGGTCTGACATCTGGATGAAGTGCACCTGGACTGAATCTAAATGCAGGACTGAGCAGTGATGTATGCAAATTCTGTAAAGAAGCACAACGGCCACGTCCAGATTCTCTAGTACTGCTGTGGCCCTAGAACACTTTCCTATTCCAATGCCAATACTCATCATTCATATTTACCTAATCTTTAATCTATTAAAATGAAGATTATTAACCAAGGTAGCATTGCAAATAACCCATATTGGCCATATAAGCTCTGGAACTTTTATTAGATTTGACTGAAGGTGGAGGTTAGAGGCAGTACAATTCATAATTTAATGATGCAAATTACTCATTGAATAAATGTATGAATGGTTCTTTCTGGACAGAGATGATTGAGCTGTACCACAGTACGAGCTGTACCACAGTACGATCATGGACCACAGTACGATCATGGACCACAGTACGAGCTGTACCACAGTACGATCATGGACCACAGTACGATCATGGACCACAGTACGAGCTGTACCACAGTACGATCATGGACCACAGTACGAGCTGTACCACAGTACGAGCTGTACCACAGTACGATCATGGACCACAGTACGATCATGGACCACAGTACGAGCTGTACCACAGTACGATCATGGACCACAGTACGAGCTGTACCACAGTACGATCATGGACCACAGTACGATCATGGACCACAGTACGATCATGGACCACAGTACGAGCTGTACCACAGTACGATCATGGACCACAGTACAATCATGGACCACAGTACAATCATGGACCACAGTACGAGCTGTACCACAGTACGATCATGGACCACCATCATAGACCACAGTACGATCATGGACCACAGTACGATCATGGACCACAGTACAATCATGGACCACAGTACAATCATGGACCACAGTACGATCATGGACCACAGTACGAGCTGTACCACAGTACGATCATGGACCACAGTACGAGCTGGACCACAGTACGAGCTATGCTTTTCTGAGTAAGGTGGGAAATTATCTTTAGTTTGTTTTCCACAGACAAGGTCTACATTCTGCTGTAGATACCCAAGTTTGGGAAATACAGCTCTTGAATAAATTCACATCTTATAGTGCCGTCCACACTCACAAGTCGTGTGTTGCTACGTCTAACACGTGGGCCACACTTTCACCATCCCTCTCCCAGGTCACATTGGTAACCTGCAGGTTAACGTGACGTTTTAGAGGTTTGGTTATAAAAATGCCTCTGATGGTTATTCGGCACTACTGTGCGGACATTCCAAAATTATATTTCCACTGAAATGGATGATATGTTAGAAGGACTAAAACATGCAATTTGTCAGCCATCAATAACCAGGCAGCAATATTACAGTATTCAGCAGCTCAAGGACACAGAGATGCCTCAGTCTGAATTCCAATCCACGGGAGCCGTACGTGCGTTTCTTTTTCCTAACTCGGGATTTAACTCTTCAAATGCCTGATAAGTAGATGGAAGGTTCAATCATGTGTGTTACAGCAGGAAATACAAGTGCTCAACTCAATATTAACTCAGTGTTACCAGATAGATTAGTACATAGATTAGTACATAGTATCACAACATTGTCACTAAATCCTGATCTGAACCTGTCCACACTGAGCCAAACCAGTTCTGTACAGGCTCATCCTGACAGCTGTAACCGTGCCGGGGAAGCAGGGCGTTATCTGTATTTCACTTGGCCACAGTGCTGATATCCAGTCCAGAACATGGACTTTTTGGCTTCTTGAAGTTACAATAAAAAAGTGAAAACACCCGATAATCCAAAACATCGTCTGTTGTCTCCTTCCTGATATCTGGGTGATGTGTTACTCCTTTCATTTCCACGTCTAATGCTAGAAAGCACAAAGTATTGCTTTATTGTGAAGTTAATAATGCCTAATAAACCAGATTTTATAAACATGCTACCAAAACCTCAAGAGAGACTCTTACATCTTCAGACTTACTGGCAACAGCCTGACAGGATCCTGGGTATTCTAATGACAGCCTGACAGGATCCTGGGTATTCTAATGACAGCCTGACAGGATCCTGGGTATTCTAATGACAGCCTGACAGGATCCTGGGTATTCTAATGACAGCCTGACAGGATCCTGGGTATTCCAATGACAGCCTGACAGGATCCTGGGTATTCTAATGACAGACAAGGATCTAACCACCAACCCCAAGAGTCTGGCTTTCAACATTAGACACCATCTAACAATCAGAATGAAAAACAGAATGAAAAGGTTAATGGAAACTGCACAGTGTGAACAAAGATTGTTCTGAAACACTGAAACGGTGTGATGGGGTAGTTTGAAGGTGTGATGGGGCAGGGGCAATTTCCATGCTGATTTGAAATAAGAAAAATCGTAAACTTTTTCAGCAGCAGGCAGTTAGCACACAGCGCACCCCGAGACCAGCGCACCCCGAGACCAGCGCACCCCGAGACCAGCGCACCCAGACTACACAGCAGAACAAGCAGATGCTCTTAAAGGTGTCCAGCGCACCATGCCAAATACTGAGTAAGATCATTAATCATCAGCACTTTGGAAGCACATTATTTATGCTATTTTCATTTATTTAAAAAAAAAAGCTGAAAATGGTTCATCTTATGAATGAAAAACTTTCATACAGAAAAAACGAGAATAAATGAAACAAATAATCAGTGAGACGGAAGAAGCACGTAGGAACCGAGCAGAACCTTGGTAACATCTCCCAGGAAGGCATGTTGTTTTGGGGAGGCAGTCCCCACCCTGTAGATCATCCATCATGGATCAGTGCTGGTTAGGGGACTGCGTAAGGTTCTCAGAGTCTGTGTGAAGAATTTCAGCACTTAGGTGCAAAGCTGCAAAGAGAAGCAGAAATGGCGTTTCTGTGCGATCACCTTACGCTTGAAGCTGCCTGGGCCTTCACTGCCCTCACACGGGCTGACCTTTACGCCCTCCTGAGGGTAGGACAAGATCGGACGTATCCTGCGCTTGGTCAGGAGGAAAGCACCCTGTACTGTGTCCACACTAGTGCACGTAAAGAACATTTTCTCCCCAAGGCTCTGGAATTTTGTGTAAGCAGTATAGTTGCTGGCCTGAACATAAGCAAAGCTAAAGTCTTAAAAGCTGGAACAGAGTTTGAATTCTGTGTCTGAAATGTGGATGAATCATGAAGTCTGTCCTAATGTCATTATGGTTCAAAGTTTTTTTTTTATAAACATGCCTCAATTTATAACTGCTTGCTAAATATCAGTTATAAATTGAGGCAATATGCACCATTGTTAAAGGGGAATTTCAGCAAAAACAAAACAATGTGTTTAAATGCTTTGGGGTTTTTTTTGCTTACCCTGGACACCCTAGAACTTCCAGAGTCTTGAGAAAAAACATGTAGACTACAAACATGAATGGTTCTGAATGCATCTACCAGTCGAGGTTTACGTAATCGGCAGCATTATTCACAGCAGTAAGCTTCTGGGTATATCTGCTTGAAAAGTAGCTACGTCACTCGTAAACTTCTCACATTCCAAACACTGAGCAGCAAAGGAGCACACCACACAGGCGCATGTTCTGAGCTGAATTCCATCTGCTTATGCGAGCCAAGGATGAGGGATGGAGATGGAACTTCTAGCAAGCTATGAGTCATGCTAGTAACAGCACAGAGTTATGTCATGTCAGGAGGCATCTTGAGGAGGTATCTTAAGAGGAGAACAGTTTTACAGTGGCATGATGTCCACGGGTTCTTTGAGTACGGGTTCTTTTACAATTGTATACAACAGTATCGGCCATTGGATTCTGACAAAATGACACTTTAGCTTGTAGCAATACATTTGGTTAAGGAACATGTTTAACATGAGTGCTGGTCCATCATGTCAACAACCTGATTGATCAGTCATAATATTCTGCCATTGAACTACATAACTGGTATATTTATGCCTTTAGCTCAGAAAGGTCCAATAGAAACCTAGTTCTGTTAAAGCAGCACCCTCATTTGGGCCCTGCCTGTCAGATAGACAGACAGGAAGACAGACAGACAGACAGTCTTTTGGCTTTGCTGGCTATGTTTGCGACCCCTGTGCCTACTGTCTGGTGTGTACTGCCTAATAAACTGTTGGCCAGGTGTGTAGTGTCTAATAATCTTTGTGAACACGCTGTGGTAACGAAATCTGGAGAGAAATTGAACCTCACGTTATGCACACGACTCATCACCGCATTACTGATCACTCATCACTGGATTATCACTCATCATCGCATTACTGATCACGTATCACTGGATTATCACTCATCACCGCATTACTGATCACTCATCACTGGATTATCACTCATCACCGCATTACTGATCACGTATCACCGCATTACTGTACTGCTCACGCATCACTGGATTATCACTCATCACTGGATAACTATACCGATCACTTATCACTGCATTTCTGAATCCCATCAGCTCTACATGTCCAATATTTAAGAGTGAATGATGCTTTTCCCACAGCAGAGAGCAGAAGTGCACGGGCTACAGCGAGCCAGGCTGGGCTACACAGGGGAGCCTCCTGCTAGGGTTACACAGCTGTAATGTTAGCAGGCCTGGAGCAGGAACGAAGGTCTGTGGGCAGCTCGTACAGTTTGGCCTGTAGGCAACATGAAAGAGCTCTGTGCTACATACACACACTTACACGTTCACACAAAAACAAACACACACACACACACGCTCCCACAAACCAACACGCAGTGGTTTCACACAGCAAAGGGCACAGCACGCCTATCAGTGGAGTGTATATTGAAGGTTACTATTTTGATGTGAAACAGAGCAGGAGCAGATGGCTGGGTTTTACATCCCAGTAACAAAAGCGCTCGCATCATAATGAGGTACAGCCACGCCCCGGGGGGGCGGAGCACCTAGCCCCGCCCACACTTTTAACGATACGCTTTAACGAGCTCTTACTGTGTGTGTGGAGCTCCTCCACCACAGCCACAAACGAGGACTTCTAAGAACAAGTGGTTACATCTACCCAGCAGCCCAAACGCACCAACATGAGAGGGACGTTTGGTGATAGTGAGGTCACGACTCCTGGTCCTGGGGGCACCAGGAGAGACACCGCTTCTGACGGCACCCCGAGCTCTACGCAACCTCGCCACTTCACACAGCGGTTCAGGACACGCTGAGCCAGCAGTTGTAAAGTGGAACACGGTCACCACGGCTACAGGATCGTCCAGAGCCCAGCCGATAGGACTGTTCATGGTTCAAACTCACTTCCATGGACCGGGGATCACCCAACAGGCATACACTCCCATTTGCTTGTTAACTTGAGTTGGTCTATACAAACTTACTGATATTGTTAGCAAACTCTGGTGTGTCGACGTCAGCGAGGGAGAAAGCAGCAGTTTGTGAGACATTTAATCTCCAAGTGGGAGATGAGCTGAGCGTGAAATACCACACCTCCCATAATCCCACCCTCCACACACCCCTCCCCTGACAAGCCCCTGCCAAAGACACACCGTGGTCCCTGTCACACTGGGGTGAGTGTGGATACTGATGGCGGAGGTACTGCGGTATGCGGTACAGAGCGCCTCAAACGCGGCTCACGGCAGGCTGATTTAATACTTGGCTGAGGAAAGTTGTTTTTTCATAAAGAATTTTATCATTTCAAAGTGATTCCTGACAGAAAACAGAACATTTTAAACACTGCAATATTTATTTCAGATATGGTCTTGTTATTCTAAATGGTTTATTTCCTGCTTTTCCCAGAGAATGAATCCTTTAAAGACTCTGGCATTTCAGCATTTAATTGGATGCAGTTTTGTAATTGGGGGGTTTGGCAGTAGGGAGATGCTGTAGGAGCCTCTGCTGTAAACACAGAACACATCTGTCAAACTCCAGCCATACTTGTGAAATACATGGAGGATGTGTAGGGGAGGTGTAGGAGGTGGAGGTCGTGTAGCTGCTTCTGAACATCAGTTAGAAATGTGACACATAGATGGGCACGTTATACACACACACACGGTGTCAGAAGCCCTTGCAGTATACTGTATACTGTATACTCTATACTCTACACTGTATACTCTACACTGTATACTCTATACTGTATACTCTACACTCTACACTGTATACTCTATACTGTATACTCTATACTGTATACTCTACACTCTACACTCTACACTCTATACTGTATACTGTATACTCTATACTGTGCCTTTTCAGGCTGCGTGAAGCAGGGATGTGAGGATGAAGCTGAAGTGGTCAGGAAGCCCAGCTTGTGTTTGCATTGTTTGATGTCATCTAAATAAACTAAACTAAAACAAAGTGACACCTACAGCTGTTCCGCCATGTGAGGATCTACTGCTATTTAAATGTTCACGCGGCTCCACGTCCATTAACTGAGTTCAGTACTGGAGGTACATATTCTACAAAACAAAAACAATAACAAACGAATATTGTAAGAATTATTGTAAAACGCCTGTACGCAGGCACACGATAAACTGATCTCACAAAACAGGAGGAACAGCTGGTGTGTGGAGGAACTGCTGGTGTGTGGAGGAACAGCTCACGCATGGTTTTTCATTGCAAGGACTCCACACTCCTTAAAATACATACATACTCTCCGGGAAAGTAATAAGTATAATTTTCTACATTACAGCAGAGGCATATTCTGTTTGGCAGGATACACCCCACTCTGTGCGTGTGTGTCTGTGTGTGTGCGGGGTTCACAATTCTGGCTCAACATTCTGACAGTCTGTCATCTATCTGATCGATGATGCCATTCCTCTATAAGCCCAACCCTAACTCATTCAAAGTTCTGCTGCAGACAGGCTGTGCGGTGTGTGTGTGTGTGTTTCTCAGACTTACACATTCCAAAGTCACCACACACTTTGGAATGTGTAAGTCTGAAAAACACAAACACATACACACACTGTCATGTTTCCAGGGTGAATGTCATGTGTGGCTGCTCTTGTGTGCAGGATCTGTGTGTTGTATGTGGGGACCATATGCAGGATCTGTGTGTTGTATGTGGGGACCAGATGCAGGATGTGTATGTTGTATGTGGGGACCAGATGCAGGATGTGTATGTGGTATGTGGGGACTAGATGCAGGATCTGTGTGTTGTATGTGGGGACCAGATGCAGGATGTGTATGTGGTATGTGGGGACTAGATGCAGGATCTGTGTGTTGTATGTGGGGACCAGATGGCTCGACCTCCAGCAGCTCCAGGTGTGTGTGCTGCTCTCCCTCACACACTCTAGTCCACCACTTCTTTTGTCTCTTGCTCACCATTTTAAGATTTTCCTGGGGAGTAAAAGTATAAATTCTACAGAACACCACCACATTGGCGTTCATTACTACTTTGACCTCGTGACAAGGTGCAATGATGGGGGTAGTGATGGGGGTAGTGAGTTGTGGACGGTGAGGCTGTGGTGTAGTTCTGTGCATGCAGAGCGAGGAGAGTGTGGAGTGTGTGGACACAGAGCAAGGAGTGTGTGGACGAGTGTTACTCATCCTTTAGGCCCTCTGGAGCATCTACACCACAGTACAGCACTCGGAGTGAAGACGCAGACTTCAATATGTAATACATCTCTGCAGAAGAGAGAGAGTGTGTGTGTTTGTATAACCCAGGGCTTCATGACAGGAACATCTCTATGCAGATCTACAAATTGTAGCTCCTTGAACAAGCATAATTAATAGTAGGCTCTAAAATGAGGCCACACATCCACACACACACCCGCCCACATCTGATCCTCTGCTCTGTGCGCTGTTTAAGCGCATCGCTGGAGATTCTTGTGTCTCTAAAACCAAAACATTCCACAGATGCCACTGCATCCGGACGGACTTTAGGAGCGACTCCTCAACACAGGGTGGGGAAGAGGGAGAGAGAGGGAGGGAGACAGAGAGGGGGAGAGAGAGATAGAGGAAGAGAGATAAAGAGAGAGGTGACGGAGGTGTTAATGCTGAGGTTTGTGTGACATGTCCACCCTGTGTTTGTGGTCAAGCTTGCGCACACACACACACACACACACACGCATGTTAAAGGACGAACCTCGGAAATAATTATGCAAAGATTATGCGCATTCACACACGCACTGTGCATGCAACCGTACACGTACACACACACACAGCCTTTTGCAATGAATCTCCATGGTATGCACCAACTCACTAATGCACCACTTTTAGCCAAAAGTAACACTGCACTTAAATGCAGGAGCCATTTATTCAGCTTGAATAACATCCCCCCCCCCACACACACACACAGTGAGAGTCAAACAATAGAGAGTGATTAATGTTCATCTTCTCTAACTCATCCTCCTATACATGTGGAAAGGAGCAGATACGCAGTGGCTTGTATACGAGTCTCTTCTCTCACACCAGCTGCTCAACCCTTTGCCCTCACTCACAGCCAGCAGACCTGCTGAAGACCTACGCAGCGAGCAGACTTGCTGCAGGCCGACGCAGCCAGCAGACCTGCTGCAGACCGACGCAGCCAGCAGACCTGCTGCAGGCCGACGCAGCCAGCAGACCTGCTGCAGACCTACGCAGCCAGCAGACCTGCTGCAGACCTACGCAGCCAGCAGACCTGCTAGAGGGCCACTTAGATAAACTAAAGGCAGGGGGCTTCCAAAACAAGCATGTGCAGCAGGAGCGAACATCCTTGGCCATAATCTCAGAGCAAACCAGGAGGAAGAAGAATTCCTCCCTCTAACTACTCCTGATATTACTCCCTCCTTCTGTCTTGTTCTCGTGTATATTCGTCTATGGACACAAGTATAGTTTTGCTTTGTTTTTTTTTTCTTTTACAATGGTTTCAAATTAGTTACAAACTCTCACCTCAAAAACACAATAACAGAGGAAGATACCCAACCATGTTCTATTTCTGTCTCAAGCTCTACTTCACGTGCTGTTTGAATCTCGGTGTTCAGCGTGTTCAGCAAAAGGCGCCGGTGTTGAGCCGAATTCCGACTCCCCTTATAACTACAGTTATAATCACTGTAACTCACAAGATTTAAATGTCTTATTAACTCTTTTTCAATTTTGTGACTTATCTGGATATGTAGGCTATTCCATATGAAGCACATGTCTCTAAATTCAACAAGGGTTATTTTAAACGGAATTCGGCTCAACACCTGAATAATGCAGCTACGTTTTCATCTTGCTTTCACACATTTGACTGCGACATAGTCGCTAAAAATAAAAGGGCTTATGTGACTATAAGTTCTATTCACCCTTAACTCGGACGGCGCGCTCCGCAAAGTCAAACCCGAGCCCTCTCTCGGCATGGCCCCGAGAACACACGAGCCGCAGAGACCGCGTGTTATTATTATTTCCACGGAATCATCATGAATCTCGCATAAACATCTGGCAGCTATTCGTAGCATCCAGTCCTCAGGCGCGTGGAAAGGTGAAGTTCCCTTTCACGGTTTTCACCCAGTGACTCCCGAATCACGGCGTGTAGGCAGTTAAGCCAAGTCACCTGTTGATCCACCTTGAACCGCTTGTGATCACAGTGGTATTACTGAACACTTATCCAGACGCGGTGACGTGTCGTGTTTCAACAGAAAAGCACATTTTCGCTCACAGCAACCACGAGCCCGGGCATTAGGTGCGATGAAGTGATAAATAAATGCACAGTTGCTATGATTACTTTATCTAACCAAATATTGTGTAAGACGGTATTTTGCACACACTGATGGAATTACACTGGGGGGGGGAAGAAGCTTGAATCACACTCCTGACATTTTGAATTACGCGAAAGTCCACGAGATTCCTTTTTTCCCTGCGTAAAGGTGCAGGGTACTTACACGGTACACCAGAAAACCTGCCGTAACATGTTAAGCAAATCAACTTTGGAGATCTTTGGAGGACGCAATGTTGTCCAGCCACACACAACGGAAACGATATACACGCTGATACTGCAGCGAGACATCAGCCCAAACAAATCGTCCAACAAGGAAACAAACAATTGACTGAACATACCGAGATACTGACGAATTTCCAGCAAAACGTTAGGTGGTCCACCGTTCAGTTGATAAAACAGCGAACCGATGCAGAAGAGCAACAGTGTAGCCATACAAAAAACATAATCGCGCAAGGCGAAGCGTAGCCGGAACGCCGAAAGCCAGTCTGTCTTCTTGTGCGGGTCTCTCGTGTGATCCGAGGTCTGACTGTGGAGACGGGAGCTGCGGCTGTGGTTCTTCATCGTCTCCTCACATGAAACGGCCGAGAGAGGTGATCACCCATCCGCAGCGTGAGGGGAAAACTTTTTAAAAAACGTTCAAAACAAGTACCGTTGTTGACGGAACGCAAACACCCACAAGCCAGAGCCCGTTCCCTCTCCGCGCAGCCGCTCACTTCTGCTCGAGCCTCGCTGTTTTCACGAATGAAGCAGGGAATCCATCCTCTGGTTTTGGGGTTAGCGGCGGTGTCAGATTACTGAACGTGGAGGAAAAAGTTCAGACATAGGATGTGCTCATCAAGCGATTTGCCCCACCAGCGCCACCTTCTGGGCACCTCCTGTAACCTATAGTTACACTTCAGTAGGTTTTGGTTAATTTGACATCAACTTTGAATAGCACTAAAATGTAATTATGGGTAATCTTCTGTTCATCAAAAGTAACTACTGCTGTAGAAGGCTATTTAATCTTAAAGGTGTATAGAATTACCTGGTCGTGGCATTAAGGTTTAAAATAAACCTGCATGAATCAATGTTTTATTAGTTTATTTTTTAATAATTTCATAGCAGTTTAACAGGATAAATCTGAGACAATGTGTTGGGACTTCTGGTTGTGTCTACCTGCTCGTTTTTAAATATTCGGTGTCCTCATATGACTGGTTGAGGTTTTAGTCTTTACACCAGTGAATATGTCCCCACTGCATGCATGCACACACCCTCACACACACACACACACACACACACACACACACTGGTGCCCCAGTCAAAGAATTTTATTACACTTCAGGGTGACAAATAGTTTTAGACTTTTTTCAGTACACAAGCAAAATTTTTATAGACAATCATTAGCTAGCTGAAACCAGATAAAATCATTTGTACACATATTTTACAATAGGAACTGTAGCAGGACACTCGCTAAAGCAATATGCCAGAGTATTGCTATTTGATATTGTACAGCTAATAATTACAGCTGATATGAAAAGAAACAAAATAAGTTATTTAAATATCAATTACATATGCAGAATGTGCAACATGTCCATCATATCTTATACATGTAATTATAATTCATTTTTGTGAAATTAAAATTTCAAAACAATTTGAAGAAATTAGTATGTAAAGGTTAATCTTTTACTTTATGAGTATTGACAGAGGGCAGTATATTGGCGGGGAAAACCACTCCAGTCAGAGACCAGCACAGTCCACGTACGTCCTCTACGATACCTGAAAATAACTCTCCACTGGTGGACTTCAACATTTGCCAATATGAAATCTTTTTTTCCTGACACCAAACTCTTTACTTTGTCTAGATTCCTCTATAAAGTGCATTTTTACGGTAACAGTAACATCTGATTAAATATTTACATTTTGTAAAACACCATGATTGCATTTCTTTTTGAAAAAGGCATCTGTTTGGATCGAGAAACATCTCCTGATTCTCAGCTGCTGTTAGGGACATTTCTCTGCAGTTTGAGTGCCACTGGAATTTGAGTGCCACTGTGAGTCATGCTGCATTGTGTTGAATACTCACATGGAGCATAACCTTCTCCTCATTAAAGGTACCACAGCGTCTATGAAAAGCTTTGCAAAAGTTGCAGTTACAATGCCGGTATCTGCTCATCACTTCTGCAGTGAAACCAACTGAACTTTGAAACTGGTTTTCAAATGTCATTTATACTGTAAGTAGCCAGTGATAACAGTGGAGCACTAGCTGGAGTGCAGCTTTTTACATTACTAATGCTTAAATTATATCAGACAGTCTCTCTTCAGGAGCTCCTCCAGTTGCCATCTGACATCACTTTGATGTAGATAATCTCCTCTCCTGAGGTATTCCTCAAGGCCAGGTGTGTGTGAGTTAGAGTTACGTCTGCCTTCTCTGTGTGTGTGTGTATCTGTGTGCGTGTGAGTTAGAGCTACGTCTGCCTTCTATGTGTGTGTGTGTGTGTGTGTGTGTGTGTGTGTGTGTGTGAGTTAGAGCTATGTCTGCCTTCTATGTGTGTGTGTGTGTGTGTGTGTGTGTGTGAGTTAGAGCTATGTCTGCCTTCTATGTGTGTGTGTATCTGTGTGCGTGTGAGTTAGAGCTACGTCTGCCTTCTGTGTGAGTGTGTGTGTGTGAGTTAGAGTTATGTGTGTGTGTGTGTGTGTGTGGTGTACACTCCTGCGCCTGCATGCAGCCAACTCACAATTCATCGTGAATGACTGAGTTAGTGACGAATGAGTACAGGCATCCATTCAACATAACTACACAGACACACCCACACACACACCTACACACACACACCCACACACACCCACACATAAGCACACACCCACACACACACACACCACGGCTGAGAGCAGGAAGCATTTTATAATTCCACGGACATAGACATCTGCTCTTAAACTCTGTTGAGTGGAAAAGCTAACATGAGACACACCCACACTCCCACAAGGCCACACCCACTCACCCACAAGGCCACACCCACACCCCACTGCTCTACTATAAAACTGTGCTCGATTATCTAAAGAAATCTTTTGGCAGGGGCTCTGTTAATCGCTCCCCATGGCTCCCCCCAGAGACTCCACTCCTGGCCCCCAGGGCGTGGAGCAGCCTGATCCCCCTGTGTCTCGCTGGACCCCAGAACAGACTTACAATAGTTGGACATTTTAAGACTAGCGTTTAAGAGAGCTTGGCGTCCTTTGTGACTTAAGTAGAGAGAGTAGAGCTAGCAGTGTAAGCAGTGCCATAGTGGTGGGGACTTATCAATCATCACCATGCCAATCAGAATACATCTCAGGTATGTATGCGTCAGGGCCATGCCAGTCACATGTCTGAAGAGAAGTATAAGCATATGCAGGAGCAGGTTTAGAAATGATGATAAGGCAACAAATATTACACTTAGGGATATGTAACTGAATTAGTAGTAAAGGATGATTTCCCAGAATGCTGAATAATGCATGTTAGCTAGTACACTGGGTGATTAAATGCATTTTGAATACACAATCATTTCTTGAACTAAATGAAGAACAAAGGCAAAGCTTAACTTAATAATGACGACACTGAAATGGCTTAATTACCCACCACACACGTGGCTCTGAGCCACGACCCTGGAGAGGGAAGCAACCAAGCGTCTTCAGCATCTGAGCAACATTTCAGACAGGTGATCAAAGATGAGTCCTTCAACGTCAACGTCTCTGAACCGAGAGCGAGAGACTAACGTATTAACCTGCAGGAAGTGAAATAACTTTGGCTACATCGCCTGGTTGTGCTCGAGGAAGCACAGAAACGTTTCTCGGTCTCCAAAACAAGCATTTATCAAACAATGGAGGAAAAGGCCAGTTTGGATAGTAGTCTCCCCCCCCCTCCCCCCCCTTTAATCCTTACAAAATCTCAAAATCTCTGGAAAAGGTGTGCTATCTCCTAAAAGGCAATGCCTCCATTCCCTGACCAGAGGTCAGTGTTATGGAGCCCTCACTAGAAAAGAGCTTCAATAGTCCCTTTATCTCCTGACCATAGGTCAGTGTTATGGAGCCCTCACTAGAGCTTCCACAGCTGTTCCTGCGAACCACAGAAGCCTTTTCTGTAAACATCAGCAGAACGGGCCAGTCGAAGAACAAACAAACGCTCAGAAGATGAAGCTCAGAAGATGAAGCTCAGAAGATGAAGCTCAGTTGTTCCTCATTTACTTCCGTGTCTGCCAGTTCCTGGATCTCTGCTGGAACGTGGTCCGTTTCCCAGCCGAGCCGCTGGAGGGCGTCGACACGCTGGTGTGCATTATAACTTCATCCTGATGTTGGCTGTGACACATCGGGCCTCGCTGAGCAGCCGCCGTATGTGTCTCTCCTCCTGAAGCCCCGCCTCCCTTACTGCTGCCTCTGTGAGAGCCGACAGGTGGCCCAGAGTGTCATAGCCCGCAGCCAATAGGAGGTCAGAATACATGGGCATCCCGATGGACACCAGCCAATCTGAAATGGAGCTCAGGTGAACAGGAGACACAGGCTTCCGGCACATGTCGGTCAAACCTCCTGAAGGAATCTGTGGAGAAAGTACACGGAAAGACTCATGATAGCAGGATGTACGCAGAGCTATGCAGGAAATACCCACAAGTTTTATATATGAGTCATAACAAGGTCCACCTTGCAAACCCCACAGTCTTTCTGTATCTGTATAAACTGTGTGGAATGTTTTTTCCAAGCGGATAGGACTTCAATGCCAGTGGGCTGTGATGGACAGGTGAGGGTCTCACCTCTGAACCCATACAGGTGAGGGTCTCACCTCTGAACCCATACAGGTGAGGGTCTCAGAGCTGAACCCATACAGGTGAGGGTCTCAGAGCTGAACCCATACAGGTGAGGGTCTCAGAGCTGAACCCATACAGGTGAGGGTCTCAGAGCTGAACCCATACAGGTGAGGGTCTCAGGAACTCACTGCCATGCGGTGCTCCTTGCGTAGCCGGAGGACTCGGATGTGGTCCAGGGTAGAGGCCACGTCCTTCACCGGCTGATGGAGGTCTTCTGAGTAGCGCTGCACCAGGAGCTGAGGGATACCGCAACGGCCATGCTGCAGGAGAGAGAGAGAGAGAGAGGGGAGAGAGAGGGAGAGAGAGGGAGAGAGAGAAGAAGAGCTTAGTAGTTTCCTAATAATATTAGTAAGTCTGACTGTGGCAGGACCCCTAGCTGTCTTCTCACCTTGTCTGAGTAGGGCTCTGTTGTGAGGTCAATGCCCTCTGACCTCAGCCTCTCTTCCAGGTCTGTCTCCAAGTCACCCATTCTGGCGTGGGAGTGTTTTCTGCTGTGGGCCACCTTGACTCCCTGGATCTGTGGGCAGGCGGACGCGGGCAGGTCCGACATCCAGGGGGGGGGCACACTTGGCGGGCTGTCGCTCCCATCCGGAGACACAGGTGTGGGCGTAGCTCTCTCAGAGGGGCTGGCAGGGCTGCTCCTTGGCTTAGGGGCCAGAGTGGGCGTAGCTGGGGTGGAGAGGACCGGAGGTGGGTGGCGTAGGCCGTTCAACAGCCGCTCCTTGGACTTTTTAGCGGGCACTGGAGGAGGCACAGGTGGTTTTTTGGGATGAGTCCGGCCAGCCGGGCTGGTGGGGGCGGAGACAGACAGGATGTGCGCGGGTGGGGCAGGCGTAGCACATGTGGGTTTCAGGGGTAGCTGGGTGGGCACTGGAGGCCTCTCCACCTGGCCCCACCCACATCTAGTTTGGCCCCGCCCAGGCGGCACAGTCTTGTGCTCCGCCCCTCCAACTCTCAAATCCTGGGTGTTGCGTTGAGGCCCCACCCCCTCCCGGGCTCCGCCCCCATGCAGGTCGCCTAGGGAGCGTGAGCGCTTCCAGACCCTCGGCGCCTCCTGAGGCCCATCAAGCTCCTCAGTGCTGTGGCTGGCCGGCATGCGAGGGCCCAGACCCAGAGCCCGCGGCCTGAAGCCCCTCACAGGGCCCGGGGGGTGTAGCAGCGCCTCCTTGGTGCTGGTCACGGGGAGGGTGGGGTAGTCAGGCGGTGGGGCGGGGCACGGCTCACAACCACCCGAGCTCCGACCGGAGCCGCAGACCTTACGGGGCTTCCCTGCAAACACAGAGCTGCACTCTCAACACACGGCCCCTACATGCGGAACACTGAACAGCTCACATGTGGATAATGGCAAATGCTCCAGCTTGACCTCACGTTAAAGGCTGTGGCCTTGATTTAACTTCCAGCCTAATCCTGATTCATGAAAAGACTTAAAATGCGAATAATAAAATAATAATCAATTAAAAGCAAAAGCATACAAGATCAGAAGTTTTTTAGGGGGTCAGTGTTACATGCAAATGATGTTAGAAGTATCATTTGTGTTTGCGAGAGATTTTATTGTTAACATTTATATTTCAACAACAAAATGTGAAAAAAGTTGTTTAAAATTGGAGCGTGACATGACACACGTCTGACTCATTAGCCATTCGCTGAAATTTTCTCCTCCAGTTTTAAACAGATCCAATTTTAAACAGTGACAGTGTCAGTTCAATCACATATGACTGCATCACATATGACTGTATCACATATGACTGCATCACATATGACTGCATCACATATGACACCATCACATATGATTCCATCACATATGATTCCATCACATATGACTCCATCACATATGACTGCATCACATATGACTGCATCACATATGACTCCATCACATATGACTCCATCACATATGACTGCATCACATATGACTGAATCACATATGACTGCATCACATATGACTCCATCACATATGACTGCATCACATATGACTCCATCACATATGACTGCATCACATATGACTGAATCACATATGACTCCATCACATATGACTCCATCACATATGACTCCATCACATATGACTGCATCACATATGACTGAATCACATATGACTCCATCACATATGACTGCATCACATATGACTGCATCACATATGACTGAATCACATATGACTGCATCACATATGACTCCATCACATATGACTCCATCACATATGACTGCATCACATATGACTGAATCACATATGACTGCATCACATATGACTGCATCACATATGACTCCATCACATATGACTGCATCACATATGACTGAATCACATATGACTCCATCACATATGACTCCATCACATATGACTCCATCACATATGACTGCATCACATATGACTGAATCACATATGACTCCATCACATATGACTGCATCACATATGACTGCATCACATATGACTGAATCACATATGACTGCATCACATATGACTCCATCACATATGACTGCATCACATATGACTCCATCACATATGACTGCATCACATATGACTGAATCACATATGACTCCATCACATATGACTGCATCACATATGACTCCATCACATATGACTGCATCACATATGACTTCATCACATATGACTCCATCACATATGACTGCATCACATATGACTGCATCACATATGACTGAATCACATATGACTGCATCACATATGACTGCATCACATATGACTGTATCACATATAACTCCATCACATATGACTGCATCACATATGACTCCATCACATATGACTGAATCACATATGACTGAATCACATATGACTGCATCACATATGACTGCATCACATATGACTGTATCACATATGACTGTATCACATATGACTGCATCACTTTATTACTTGTGAACTGGTGTCGGCCTGTTTAGTGTGGAACATTGATGACTACAGAACACTTATCAACTGGTGTTGTAGGCCACATGGAGCCATTATAACCAGAGCACAAACAATATAACTGGTGTGCATCTGCACAATAAACATAATTGTTCTTGTATTGAATAAAGTGTGAGACGTGGAAACACTGGGGGAGATACTGATACTGATGAGAGTGTGCAGGGTGATACTGATGAGAGTGTCCAGGGTGATACAAACATGGCCTGTTAACGCAGGGTTAATGTGAGACGAGGTCTGTTGTGAACCCAGCACAACACAGAGAGCAGCAGTGATGCTTTTAGACACTGTGGTTCTTTCAGCAGAAACAGAGGGGGGTGGAGAGATAGAGGGAAAGAGAGAGAGAAGTAGCGGGAAAGAGAAATAGAGAGAGAGAGAGAGAGGGAAAGAGAAATAGAGAGAGAAAGAGAGGGGAAGAGAAAGAGTATGAGAGAGAGGGAGAGAGATAGAGACAGAGAGGGGAAGAGAGAGGGAGAGAGAGGGGGAAGAGAGAGAGAAAGAGAGGGGAAGAGAAAGTATGAGAGAGATGAAGAGAGACAGAGAGGGGAAGAGAGAGGGAGAGAGATAGAGAGAGGGGAAGAGACAGGGAGAGAGAGGGGGAAGAGAGAGGGCATCAGTAAGACAGGACAGAAGAATACTGGGGTCACGGAGAGAAGAGCTGCGTAGTTAAGGTCACGTGACACGCCTGCTGAACCTCAGGGCACGTGACACGCCTGCTGAACCTCAGGGCACGTGACACGCCTGCTGAACCTCAGGGCACGTGACACTTCTGCTGAACCTCAGGGCACGTGACACGCCTGCTGAACCTCAGGGCACGTGACACTCCTGCTGAACTTGCAGCACAGGGACGTGGGCAGCAAAAACACTCAAGTAGTCTTGTCTAATCTACTGGTTGGTGGCAAACACTGCAGCGTCCAGGAGTGATACAGACAAACACTGCAGCGTCCAGGAGTGATACAGAGAAGGAAAAAGGAAATCAAAGAGAGAATGAAGTAAAGGGACAAGAATGATCGAGGTTTTACAATATGTCACGTTTATTTCCATTTCCCTCTATGGCAGACTGCATATATTACGCATCTGTCACACACACACACACACACACACACACACTTGCCTGCAGACACACAGTTGTGTCAGTTTTGTAAAATGCAATCTGATGATTATAAAGACAGGAAAATGAATGTTTAACAGATTAATTTAAACACAGAATGACAATGCAGTGTAGAGAATATCCAGTCCAGTGTCAGCATGAAAAAGTGGTGACATTTAGAGACCGACTTAGAAACACTTCTCACAAACGGCATTTGCTGTGTACAGAATCGCAGGCAGTTATAAATGACCAAACTGCAGCCATTTTAAATCTATCAGCATTACTTTTTGTTGAGGCACCTGTAATCTTGTGCAACAGCCACTGGAAACTTTACACACACTCACACTCACACTCACACACACAAACGCTCACATGCAGGCACACACACACGGCCACACAAAGGGCAAAACACTGCTCAGCTGACACAGGTCCTGGAGGCTGAACGGTGTTTTACACTGCAGCTGTGACATTCTCAGCGCGCTTGCTCTCTGGCACATCTAGGGGGCAGCGTGGAGCGCAGCCGGCGGCAGCACCGACGCACCACCGCGTCTCCGGACCCTACAGGAGCATTTTACGTCTGCCTCTGCCTGCCTGACAGCAGGGACACAGCTCACTGTCCTTAGAGCCTCCCTCTGCAAGGTGTCCCTACTGGACCCAAGCTAGGCTAACTAAGTCCGGCTAACTGAGTCCAGCTAACTGAGTCCGGCGACGCGGGTGAGGAAGATGCAGAGCTCAGAGATGAAGAGGTCGGCCAGGAAGAGGAGGGGCTGTGATTTTGTGCTTAGAAGAAAGACAAGGAAGAGAGAGGGGTGGTGAGGAGGCGGGTCCAAAGGCGGAGACGGCGGCTTCTGATTGGCTGTTAGCATATGGACAGATGGGCAGAGAAAGTGGCACAGCCCACTGATGAGAGGAGGATGATATGGTGTTGCTATGCTAGGCTAGTACGTGTGGGGCTGCTATGAAGGTCGCTAGGCTATCGCTGGGTTACCATTCTCCAGGTTCTCGTTGCTTTCATAGCAGCCGGAGTCGCGCGGCGAGTCGCCCGCTAACCCACGCCCCTCGCTGAGCAGCTTCTCCTGAGAGCCAGAGAGGGCGCTACGCTCCGGATCGCTGCTGCCTGCAACACACACACACATACACACACTCACAGTGTCAGAGTGTGTATATGTATGGTAATATGTATGTACATATATATATACTAACACAACTTTCAAATTTCTGCACTCTGCCAGGGTAGTTTGACAAACACAGCTCTAAACTAGCACAAACTCTAACACTAGCTTCTCAGCTAACAGTGCTAGCACCTCTGTGTTAGCATCTCTGCTAACAGCGCTAGCATCTCCAAAATGTGTTTTGCCCAAATGTGGTACTTCAGACTTTTGTAAAAAATTCTTTTTGGTGGAAAAATTCTTCACTGGAATATGTGCATGCGACTTTGGATTAATCACTCACTGTCGTACTCCTGCAGTAGCTCTACGGCAGTCAGGAGAACAGCTCTGTGCTGAGGGTTTCTGATGTTCAGCTCGTCCAGATCCTCCTCTTCAAGCAACTTAAAGGTGTCCAAGTCCTCGTAGCCATTGAACAAGAATGTGGGCATATGCTCCTGAAACACACACACACACACACACACACACAAAGTTTAGCATGAAAATCACCTCTTAGATGTTCTTTCTCCACACCACATCTTGTGGGTTCAGAGCGGAACACCCACGTGGTCACAGGCCCAGTGGAGGCTCGACGTTCTGCACGATGTCCATAAACTCCTTCGCCACCAAAGCTGCCGTTACCGCCATATAAAACCACCGAAGCCTGAGTGATGTCACCACATGTCCCTGCAGTGTAAACACACTCCTGAACTGAAGCTCTCCGAAATAACGCTAGAGATGTTTTCTCAGCTTGCGTGTCTGATGGGATCCCGTCCAGTACACACACACGCGTACACAGCCCCTCTACCAGTCCTTACTCTACCACACACGCGTACACAGCCCCTCTACCAGTCCTTACTCTACCACACACCAGCCCCTCTACCAGTCCTTACTCTACCACACACGCGTACACAGCCCCTCTACCAGTCCTTACTCTACCACACACGCCCTCTACCAGTCCTTACTCTACCACACACGCGTTACACACCAGCCCCACTACCAGTCCCTTACCAGTCTACCACACACACTTACACAGCCCCTCTACCAGTCCTTACTCTACCACACACAGGTACACAGCCCCTCTACCAGTCCTTACTCTACCACACACGCGTACACAGCCCCTCTACCAGTCCTTACTCTACCACACACGCGTACACAGCCCCTCTACCAGTCCTTACTCTACCACACACGCGTACACAGCCCCTCTACCAGTCCTTACTCTACCACACACCCTCCTTACTCTACCACACACACACCAGTCCTTACTCTACCACACAGCCCCTCTACCAGTCCTTACTCTACCACACACAGCCCCTCTACCAGTCCTTACTCTACCACACACACGTACACAGCCCCTCTACCAGTCCTTACTCTACCACAGCCCTCAGCCCCTCTACCAGTCCTTACTCTACCACACACGCACGCGTTAACAGCCCCTCTACCAGTCCTTACTCTACCACACACGCGTACACAGCCCCTCTACCAGTCCTTACTCTACCACACACGCGTACACAGCCCCTCTACCAGTCCTTACTCTACCACACACGCACACACCAGTCCTTACTCTACCACACACGCGTACACAGCCCCTCTACCAGTCCTTACTCTACCACACACGTACACAGCCCCTCTACCAGTCCTTACTCTACCACACACGCCCCTCTACCAGTCCTTACTCTACACAGCCCCCCTCTACCAGTCCTTACTCCCCACACACGCTCTACACAGCCCCCTCTACCAGTCCTTACTCTACCACACACGCGTACACAGCCCCTCTACCAGTCCTTACTCTACCACACACCACTACACAGCCCCTCTACCAGTCCTTACTCTACCACACACGCCCCTCTACAGCCCCTCTACCAGTCCTTACTCTACCACACACTCTACACAGCCCCACTACCAGTCCTTACTCTTCCACACGCGCCTACACAGCCCCACTTCCAGTCCTTACTCTACCACACCCCGTACACAGCCCCTCTACCAGTCCTTACTCTACCACACACGTCCCAGTCCTTACAGCCACTCTACCAGTCCTTACTCTACCACACACACACACAGCCCCTCTACCAGACCTTACTCTACCACACCACAGCCCCTCTACCAGTCCTTACTCTACCACACACGCGTACACAGCCCCCTCTACCAGTCCTTACTCTAACACACACAGCGCACACAGCCCCCTCTACCAGTCCTTACTCTACCACACACGCAGCGTACAGCCCCTCTACCAGTCCTTACTCTACCACACACACCACGTACACAGCCCCTCTACCAGTCCTTACTCTACCACACACTTACTCTACCACACAGTACACAGCCCCTCTACCAGTCCTTCCTCTACCACACACGCGCGTACACAGCCCCTCTACCAGTCCTTACTCTACCACACACGCGTACACAGCCCCTCTACCAGTCCTTACTCTACCACACACACGTGCACAGCCCCTCTACCAGTCCTTACTCTACCACACACGCAGACACAGCCCCTCTACCAGCCCTTACTCTACCAAACACGCCCCTCTATTACACAGCCCCTCTACCAGTCCTTACTCTACCACACACACGCCCCTCTACCAGTCCTTACTACCACCCCTCTACCAGTCCTTACTCTACCACACAGCCCCCCCCTCTACCAGTCCTTACTCTACCACACACGCGTACACAGCCCCTCTACCAGTCCTTACTCTACCACACACGCGTACACAGCCCCTCTACCAGTCCTTACTCTACCACACACGCGTACACAGCCCCTCTACCAGTCCTTACTCTACCACCACACGCGTACACAGCCCCTCTACCAGTCCTTACTCTACCACACACACAGCCCCTCTACCAGTCCTTACTCTACCACCTGCCTCTACAGTCACTCTACCACACACGTACACAGCCCTTTTTAGCCCCACTCTACCAGTCCTTACTCTACCACACACACGTCCGTACACAGCCCCTCTACCTCTACCAGTCCTTACTCACCACACGCGTACACAGCCCCTCTACCCTTACACACCACACACGCCTACTCCGCCCCTCTACCAGTCCTCTACCACACACGCGTACACAGCCCCTCTACCAGTCCTTTACTCTACCACACCCCTCTCAGTCCTTAGCCCCTCTACCAGTCCTTACTCTACCACACACACACAGCCCCTCACAGCCCCTCTACCAGTCCTTACTCTAACACACACGCGTACACAGCCCCTCTACCAGTCCTTACTCTACCACACAGCCCGTCCAGCCCCTCTACCAGACCTTACTCTACCACACACGTACACAGCCCCTCTACCAGTCCTTACTCTACCACACACGCGTACCCCACACAGCCCCCCCTCTACCAGTCCTTACTCTACCACACACGCCCTCTACCAGTCCTTACTCTACCACACACACACCAGCCCCTCTACCAGTCCTTACTCTACCACACACGCGTACACAGCCCCCTCTACCAGTCCTTACTCTACCACACACGCGTACACAGCCCCTCTACCAGTCCTTACTCTACCACACAGTCCGAGTACACAGCCCCTCTACCAGTCCTTACTCTACCACACACGCGTACACAGCCCCTCTACCAGTCCTTACTCTACCACACACGCGTGGGTGGGTGTGGTACTCTTTTGGAACTGTAATGAAACTATTATAGGAGTAGCAGAACTTCCTTCTGGGTGCCATGTGGGAGAGAGCGGTGTGTGTGTGTGTGTGTCTCTAGACTCAACACTGTTGGTTGTGCGTTAGCTACCTGTAGTTTAAATATAAGTTCTGGGTGTGAAGTGTGTATGCGTCTGCATTGTATCCACGCAAATACAAATGTGTGTGTGGGAGAGGGAGAGTGTGTGTGTGAGTGTGCAATGTGTTTTGTGTGTGTGTGTGTGTGTGGTGTTGTGGTGTGTTCTGTGTGTGTGTGCGTGTGTGTGTGTGGTGTTGTGGTGTGTTCTGTGTGTGTGCATGTGTGTGTTTGTGTATGTATGTGTGTGTGAGTGTGTGTGTGTGTGTGCACATGTGAGTGTGTGTGTGTATGTATGTGTGTGTGAGTGTGTGTGTGTGTGTGCACATGTGAGTGTGTGTGTGTATGTATGTGTGTGTGAGTGTGTGTGTGTGTGTGTGTGTGTGTGTGTGTGTGTGTGTGTGTGTGTGGTGTTGTGGTGTGTTCTGTGTGTGTGCATGTGTGTGTTTGTGTATGTATGTGTATGTATGTGTGTGTGAGTGTGTGTGGTGTTGTGGTGTGTTCTGTGTGTGTGTGCGTGTGTGTGTGTGGTGTTGTGGTGTGTTCTGTGTGTGTGCATGTGTGTGTGTGTATGTATGTGTATGTATGTGTGTGTGTGTGTGTGGTGTTGTGGTGTGTTCTGTGTGTGTGCATGTGTGTGTTTGTGTATGTATGTGTGTGTGTGTGTGTGTGTGTGTGTGTGTGTGTGTGTGTGTGTGTGTGTGTGTGTGTGTGTGTGTGTGTGTGTGTTGTCTCTCACCTTCAGGTTGATCCTCTCCAGAAGCTCTTCCACTGAGCTGGGTTTGGGCACTCGTGTCTTCCTCTTCCTCCGTGTTGGGCGTTTGGGTTTCTCCTCTTCCTCGGCCAGCACGTCCACGTAGATGAACTTGAAGGTGCCCACCTTGTCGTTGAGCAGCCCCATCCACGTACCCATGGGTGGCTTGCTGATGATGTCTATCACGTCTCCTCTCTGGGGGGGGCAGAGTGACTGAGTCTCAGCGTGCACTCTCATGAGGCGTGTGTGTGTGTGTGTGTGTGTGTGTGTGTGTTCTGTACCTTTAGTTTAAGTGAGTCTGTGTCATAAGGGCTGGGTGTGAAGTCAGTGTGTACTCTCGCTCTTCCGCAGAACGGTCCTCTGTATGGAGGCTCTTCATCATCACCATCCTCTGACTTCACGCTCTCGCGGTTACTGGCAGACGAGTCTGTGGTGCTCACTGTCTGTCCGCCTGCAGGAAGACCAGACGTGGAATTGGTCCTAATTAGTCGCATGACAGCTGAAGACAGCCGGTGCTTATCTGACATGAACACCCTCTGCAATCTGATATGAAGCCCATTGTAAAGGCTCTCAAACACCTTTTTGGTGTGGAACAGCGCCCCCTAGGCTCAGAACAGTATATAATGTAGCAATTTCACTGGCTGGAAACCAGGAGAAAGAGTTTGGACTGAAGACATGCCCCCCCCGTTAAACACACACACACACTCAAATACAGAACACAACACACACTCACACACACACACACACACACACACTCACACACAGAACACAACACACACACACACACACACACACACACACACACACACACACACACACACACACACACACACACTCACACACACACACCCTCTCTCTCTCTCTCACACACACACACACACACACACACACACACACACACACACACACACACACACACACACACACACATACTCACACACACACACACACACACACACACACACACACACACACACAGGAGACTGGGGGGTGCTGGGGGTCCCATCTGGACTTGACTGAGTGTGTACACACACACACACACACACACACACACAGCACAATAGGCAGTTAACAACAACAATCAAAACATAATTACAGGCGACTAGGCTAAACAAAGCTTGGTTTACACTGCAGAATACATTCAGAAAAACTCTGAACAAATGATCAGGATCCCTGGAGAGGCGGAGTGAAGTCGTGCTGATGGCTTTAGACGTGCGTACACTGTGGAGTTCCCACGTGTGTCACGTATGGGAAAAGCTGAGAACCCATCTATCCACACAGAGCTCAGGAAACCAGAGGATGTAAAAAGAGTTTCACTTGCACATTCAAAACCACAGCAAGAACTGGAGCTAAAAAGCAGCCACCATCAAAACAAACCACACTGCCTGTCCACTCACGTCAGCTGCAGAACGCTTACCATGCAGTTACGCATTTAGAGTGTTAACTGAAGGGTCTACAGAAGCGCAGCAGACAGGAAGCACTTACATGTACATGTTACTGTAACCCATGGCCTTGGTGTTACTATAACCCATGGCCTTGGTGTTACTGTAACCCATGACCTTGGTGTTACTGTAACCCATGACCTTGGTGTTAGTATAACCCATGGCCTTGGTGTTACTGTAACCCATGACCTTGGTGTTACTGTAACCCATGACCTTGGTGTTAGTATAACCCATGGCCTTGGTGTTACTGTAACCCATGACCTTGGTGTTACTGGGGTTAGTGTGCAAGAAAGGCTCCCCTGGATCTGGATACGGGCTGGAACCCAGTTTTAAACTGTCTGCTATTTTATATTGCTTTAAATATGAGCTCACATTAAAAAGTGAAAGATAGTGAATGTGTGTATGTATGTGTGTGTGTGTGAGAGAGAGAGAGTGGGCATACCTGCTCAGAGATGGAGCTACTGTATTTCTTGGATATGCGTTTTCTCATGGTCTCTTTGACAGACTTGACCTTCTTTCCCAGGGAAATGCGAGATGTGGTAGGAGACTTGAGAACATCCCTGTACAGGGCCTCCTGCTCCATACTCTAAACCCGGCACGGGGGGGGATTAAACAAACATCTGTCAATTATTATGTTCCATATGGAAATGGTAACGTGTGTATGTGTGTGTTTTCTTACACTGGGTTCAGAAGCTGTGTTGACAACATGCAGTGACCTGTTTGACAGGTCAAACCCTCCAAAACTACACGTTCTCTGCAGGAATCAAACACAGAATCAGAATCGGACTGGCCAACACACACAACACCACCAAGAAACACAGATGCACAAACATTTACAGCAACCACCATAGAGTAATGAATGAGTGAATAACCCAAAATGACACGATTATTTTAACAACTTAAAAATAAAACTGCACACAGCATTTCAGTTCCACAGCTCACAACCAACCATGGCACAGTTTCCCAAAAGCAGCATTTACATTATGATATTTGGTCAGTTGTTTCGGGAACATGCTGCCTTTGGGAAACCAGGTGGTGAATCTGTCCTGATTACACAGCATAACCACATAAACTCAAACGACTCCTTCACACTGAGCCCAGAGCACCATTCATTCTGGCCAACTCTGAGCAAAGAGTAACATCTCACGAAGCCCTCGTCCGCTATGGTGCTGCCATGGAGACGCCATACCCCATATGGCAAAAGGGGGGTAAAAACGAGGAAACACATGAACCAAAACAAAACAGAGCAGCCCCTAAGGCCTCTCATGGTGCATCACGGGTCCTTCAGCGGAAGGACGAGACATGCACAGGAGGAGAAAAGAAGAAAAGGCCATATTGCTTTGTAAAGAAAAACAACAAAACAACAACAAACCATAAACATCCGTGTATAATTAAAATGAAACCATAAAGCACCGTAAAACAGATGGAGTACAAGGTGGAGACCAGGCGTGCCGGGCGACATGAAGGAGGTCTGTGCATGGACATCACGCTGATAATCACGTTCACTATGACTGAAACGGGCATGCCCAGAGGGCACAGACACTGCTGGGCTACAGGAGGAACTGCTGGAGATGGTGCTACAGGAGGAACTGCTCTAGATGGTACTACAGGAGGAACTGCTGGAGATGGTGCTACAGGAGGAACTGCTCTAGATGGTACTACAGGAGGAACTGCTCTAAATGGTGCTACAGGAGGAACTGCTCTAAATGGTGCTACAGGAGGAACTGCTGGGGATGGTGCTACAGGAGGAACTGCTGGAGATGGTGCTACAGGAGGAACTGCTCTAAATGGTGCTACAGGAGGAACTGCTCTAGGATGCTGGGGATGGTGCTACAGGAGGAACTGCTGGAGATGGTACTACAGGAGGAACTGCTCTAAATGGTGCTACAGGAGGAACTGCTGGGGATGGTGCTACAGGAGGAACTGCTGGAGATGGTGCTACAGGAGGAACTACTCTAGATGGTACTACAGGAGGAACTGCTCTAAATGGTGCTACAGGAGGAACTGCTCTAGATGGAGCTACAGGAGGAACTGCTCTAAATGGTGCTACAGGAGTAACTACTCTAGATGGTACTACAGGAACTCTAAATGGTGCTACAGGAGGAACTGCTCTAAATGGTGCTACAGGAGGAACTGCTCTAAATGGTGCTACAGGAGGAACTGCTCTAAATGGTGCTACAGGAGGAACTGCTCTAGATGGTGCTAGATGGTACTACTGGAGGAACTGCTCTAAATGGTGGAGCTACAGGAGGAACTGCTCTAAATGGTGGTACTACAGGAGGAACTGCTCTAGATGGAGCTACAGGAGGAACTGCTCTAGATGGTACTACAGGAGGAACTGCTCTAGATGGAGCTACAGGAGGAACTGCTCTAGATGGTGCTACAGGAGGAACTGCTCTAGATGGTACTACAGGAGGAACTGCTCTAGATGGTACTACAGGAGGAACTGCTCTAGATGGTACTACAGGAGGAACTGCTCTAGAAGGGGCTACAGGAGGAACTGCTCTAGATGGTACTACAGGAGGAACTGCTCTAGAAGGGGCTACAGGAGGAACTGCTCTAGATGGAGCTACAGGAGGAACTGCTCTAGATGGTGCTACAGGAGGAACTGCTCTAGATGGTGCTACAGGAGGGAACTGCTCTAAATGGTGCTACAGGAGGAACTGCTCTAGATGGAGCTACAGGAGGAACTGCTGCTACAGATAGATGGTACTACAGGAGGAACTGCTCTAAATGGTGCTACAGGAGGAACTGCTCTAAATGGTGCTACAGGAGGAACTGCTCTAAATGGTGCTACAGGAGGAACTGCTCTAGATGGTACTACTGGAGGAACTGCTCTAGAAGGGGCTACAGGAGGAACTGCTCTAGATGGAGCTACGCTCTAGATGGGGCAGGAGGAACTGCTCTAGAAGGAACTGCTAGTGCTAGATGGAACTGCTCTAGATAGTGCTACAGGAGGAACTGCTCTACTACAGGAGGAACTGCTCTAGATGGTACTGGTACAGGAGGAACTGCTCTAACTGCTACAGGAGGAACTGCTCTAGATGGTGCTACAGGAGATGGTGGTACTACAGGAGGAACTGCTCTAGATGGTGCTACAGGAGGAACTACTCTAGATGGTACTACAGGAGGAACTGCTCTAGATGGTACTACAGGAGGAACTGCTCTAGATGGTGCTACAGGAGGAACTGCCACTAGATGATGCTACAGAGAGTAACCGCTCTAGATAGTGAGCTTGCATGCAAAAGGTCTACAGTTCCAAAGCAGAGCTGTTTGAGAGGGAACGTTTGAGAGGAACCCGGGACTGCCAGGTCTGCTCTGACGGAGCCGTCGCCACTGAGATGTAATGGCCATCACTGTAAGGCAACCCATGCGCAGGGCCATTGTCTGCCAAGGAGGAGACGTAGTCTCAGTAGAAGGTGAGCCTCTCCTAACTCTGCCTGCAGTTCTACTCAGTAGCCCAGCTGTAACCTGCTCCTCCGGTCCAGAGGATGGCGCTGTGGCCCCGCTGTGCCACCTCACTCACAGACTTCTGCTGGATGCGCAAGAGCACACGCTTGGTGCAGCGGTCCACGCTGGACGCCCACTTCCTGTCGGCATGGCGCTCGTCGTCCAGGAGACAGAGGCGCTCAGCCTTGGCGGGCGTGGCCGGTCGCACCAGGCCGGCCCAGTTCAGATGTCCGTGGAGACTGCGCTCCACCACGTAGGTGATGTTCAGCTCGCTGATGGCCGCTCTGCCTCGCAGGCGACGGGCGGGGAAGAGCCAGCCGCCCCCCGAGCCCCCGCCGGCCCTGGCCTTGTCCCGGGCGAGCTCGCGCGCCGTGGTGAGGGCGGGGCGGACGAGCCGGGCGGACTGTGGGCCTTTATGGGCTTCAAGGGCGCGCCGGGTGCAGCAGGTGCTTGTTGGAGTAGGCGTAGTTGGGGTCGGGCCTGCTGCGCTGCCACGTGGAGACGGGCGGACGCCCCCTGCCTTCGCCCGGAGGGGCGGGCAGACGGCGCTGATGTGGGCGTGGCCGCGGCAGGCCATGGTGGGCGTACACGCCACTGCCACTTACCCCGTGTGACTGAGCCAAGAGCGCCCTCCGCTGGTCGCCGCCGGTAGCCGAGTGCCACGTCCTGGACTCGTCGTCTCCCGGACCTTCCAGCTCAGAGAAGGAGGAGCCGCTGCCGCCTGCCAGGCTGGGGCTGGCCTTGCGGGCTGGCCGGATCAGCCCGTGGGGGTGGGCGGCCTGGGGCTTCACCAGCCGCTGCGTGGAGCTCCAGGCCTCCAGACTGCTGGACGAGTGTGATGTGGTCAGGCTCTCGGCTTCCCCGTCCAGGGACAGCTGCTCCTGGGTCAGCGAGGACAGGGAGGCGTCCAGGCAGCGGGGCAACTTCTTGTGGACGTCAGCGTACAGAGCGCTTGTGTCTTCACACGAGGGGGAGGCCTCCAGACCTCCAGAGTCTGTGGCATTAAGAAGACAAGAGCTTACGTATCCTACTGCAAATGACCCAACGTAAAGCACCTACTGTAAATATATAAATTTTTCAAAATGACCACGTATGATATACATTTTTATCAACACCGCGTGCCGTGATGCTCTACAGTCCAACATATTTGTGACATTTCTTATGAGGAATTTCATAAGAAATAACAATACACAGATAAAAGTTTCCAACTGATTAGTACCATGGCGGGCAGTGTTTGTAGGCAGGTGTACGACGAGTGCGTGTGGCCAGCCCGGGCTCCTGGCCTACCTTCAGAACCGGGCCTACGACTCTCGTCCACTTTGATCAGCTTCTTACGGACACGGCGGGTGGAGTTGACCAGTTTGTGGAGCCTCTTAAACTTAACAGGGTCCTGCTGCTCATCATCTGACTGTTCACGTGACTAGAGAGAGAGAGAGAGAGAGGGAGGGATAGAGGGAGGGAGAGAGAGAGACACACACAGAGGGAGGGAGGGAGAGAGAGAGAAAGAGGGAGAGAGAGAGGGAGAGAGAGAGACAGAGAGAGAGGGAGAGACAGAGGGAGGGAGATGGAGAGAGAGACAGAGGGAGGGAAAGAGAGAAAGAGAGAGACAGAGATCAGGAGTTTATGTAGCTAATTAAATTTTACACAAGGCTTCCCAAGTGGCTGCACACTGAAGCAGCGTGTAGAGGTTCAGATGTGGTTATGAGATGCTGGTTTAGAACGGCCGTTGGCGTTAGTGAATGAAGCGGATGACAGGTGACGTGTTGATAGCACTAGGAAATCAGCCCTGAGGTGTTCAACAGACACAAACGCTCCACAAGGCATATGAGCCCCAGCTGTGTGCACACAACCTCCAGAACACACACACTACTGTAACACACACACACACACACAGGATTGCTCACATGAATGACCGTAGGGCACTTACAGAACTTCATTCTGCTGTCAGCACAGCAACCACTGCTGTTTCCTCTCAACACCGACCACAATAACATCAGATCAATACTCCCCTCTGCCCAACAAACCACACATACACACACACACACACACGCATGCACGCACCACACACACACGCGCAAACACACAAACACACACACATGCACGCACGCACGTGCACACACACACGCACACACACCACACATGCCTTAACAGCCTCTTTGGACAGTGAAAGGCCATTGGTCCAGATCTAAACCACTAAACGCTGCCTGCCTGTCTGTCCACATGTCTGTCCACATGCAGACATCTCTGCAGATATATGTGTGTATATACCTGTTTATGCTTACAATTCCAACCCAAGCCAGCAACAGAAACACACACACACTCACACACAAACCCCAGCTAGCAACAGAAACACACACACACACACACTCACACACACACATACTCACACACACACACACACACACACTCTCTCAGTCACGTACACAAGCTGAGACGCACACCAGAGCTTTCTGAGTGCAGTTAACAAGCAATGTTAACTGCACTCAGAATCAAATGGAAAACATGGTGTGTTTGTGTGTGTCTGTGTGTGTGGTTGTGTGTGTGTGTGTGTGTGTGTGTGTGTGTGCATGTGTGTGTGTGTGTGTGTGTGTGTGTGTGCGAGTATGTGTGTGTGTGCACATTTGACTACACTTTTATCTGGCTGGCCAGGAACAACTGGCTGGATTCTGGGACCACAACCAACAGCCTCACCAGTTCTGTAATGTATAACCTCCCCCACCCCCACACACAGCCCTACCCACCACTCACAAACCCACCCCCACACACAGCCCTACCCACCACTCACAAACCCACCCCCACACACAGCCCTACCCACCACTCACAAACCCACCCCCACACACAGCCCTACCCACCACTCACAAACCCACCCCCACACACAGCCCTACCCACCACTCACAAACCCACCCCCACACACAGCCCTACCCACCACCACACAAACCCACCCCCAC
>JAGXOD010000021.1:4535000-4635000 GCA_020368025.1 Brachyhypopomus occidentalis | reverse complement strand
ACCACTGTCCACAACGGCTGAGCACTGATTCGGAGTTCCGAGCCTACTGAGGAGGGGAATGGATACAGAAGGTGGGAGGAGCTGTGTCTAGAGAGGACCAATCAGGAGCTTCCTGGAGGACAGAATCAGTGGCGGCCTTGTGGAGAGAGGGAGGGATCTTCTAGCAGGTCTGTATCAGTGGGTCATGCTCTCTCACACAGCAGGGGGAGGGGCAGGGGCAGGGGGAGGGGCAGGTGCGAGTAGAGTGTTGGGCGGTCAGAACAGAAGTCTTGTATTTGAATCCAACTATTCACCTATTCGTACAATCTGAAGGGGGAGGGGCATAACTAGGCCACACCTACTCATCTAATCCTGCAGGATGGAACAGACACCACAGGCCCTTTCACACAGATGCCCGAAAGCTGACCACAACCACCACTCTCATGAGCCTCGTGTGTTCTGTAAGTGTGTTAGTCCAGATGAGTAGGGTTAGTGAGGGGCTGTAAGGCACAGCAGACATGGGCGGAGCATGCTAATGATGCTGCATTATCGGAGGCGTGGCCTTTACCCGAGCCAACGCCTCCTCCACAGTGATCATCTTCTCTTTCACCATCATCATCAGCTGAATGCGCTCTTCATCACTCATGGTGATCTCGCTGGCCACATAGCCGATGTCCTCTCCTAGGGAGCAGACAGAGACACTCAGAGACATTACGGTATGCAGAGGAGAGGAGAAGGGGAGGGAGGGAGGGCAGGAGGAGGGGAGGGGAGGGGAGAGAGGGGAGGGAGGGAGGGCAGGAGGGGTGGAGAGACAGGAGGGAGGGAGGGTAGGAGGAGTGGAGAGAGGGGAGAGAGGGGAGAGAGGGGAGGGAGGGAGAGAGGGGAGGGAGGGAGGGGAGGAGAAGAGGGGAGGAGGAGAGGGGAGGGAGGGAGGGAGGGAGGGCACTGCTGGTCTTGTCTCCTTTACCTTTGGAGGTTTGGCGTGTGATCCCTTTCGGGGACTTCCTGAAATTCTGCCAGAAGGGTTTGTTCTTCTTCTTGTTGTCCCACTTTCCTGTAAGATCAAAGTGGTTAGACTATACACACACATGTCCACATACACACTCACACACACACACACACACACACACACATGTCCACATACACACACACACACACACACACATGTCCACATACACACTCACACACACACACACATGTCCACATACACACTCACACACACACACACACATGTCCACATACACACTCACACACACTCACACACACACACACACACACACACACACACACACACACACACACACACACACACACACACACACACACACACACACATGTCCACATACACACTCACACACGCGTGCACACCAACACACACACACATATGCAGACACATTCTCTCACTCACACACACACACACACACACACACACACACACACACACACACGTCCACATACACACTCACACACGCGCGCACACCAACACACACACACATATGCAGACACACTCTCACACACACACACACACACACACACACACACACTTTTAGTGTAAAGCCTGTGGGCGCAGCAGGACAGAGGGGCGGAGCCTCACCTGAGCCGTCCTCAGAGTTGGACTTGTGCAGGGGGATCCTGAGAAGTGAGGAGAGGAGACAGACATTCAACAAGAGTCCTTCAACATGCAGGAGCACATCAGACCACCAGCTGTGTGTGTGTGTGTGTGTGTGTGTGTGTGTGTCTTGCCACCCATATCAGTCTGTACATTTTGTAAGACTCCGATGTCTGAAGATACCATTCCACAGTACAGTAAAGCCATACTTTCTGAACAATGGCATGATTTCTGCGCCCTGATGTAATAGTGTCTCTCTCCCAAACTCTGAAACTGCACTTGTGCCATTCACCACAAGGGGGCAGCACAGCCCTGCGCCAGCCCTGGAGCCCTGGCTCCCGAGGCTCGTGAGGCACTGTCGAGTCAAGGTCGAGACCAGGCGAGATGATGGGGAGCAACAGGAGGCCATGGTACAGGACCTGGGTGGGGTCAGCCACCATGCCAACCAAACGCAAGACTTTAACAAACTTGTCTTTACAAATGTAAGACTTTTACAAACATAGGACTTTTACATTTATGCACAGTGCGAGACAGTGCTCTCCCCCCTCAGGACAAAGACTAAACACGGAGACCTGAGAGCAATGTGGGCATAACTACTACAAAACAGGTTTGGGTCTCCCGGATGAATCTTTTTCTAGTGTTTCAAGTTGAGCTGCTTGTAATCAAACCAACCAAACTGTGAGCAAATGCTGATCATTCGCCAGGAAGAACTGGCACAGGACAGACATCCACGAAGAGGACAGACATCCACGAAGAGGACAGACAGCCACACAGAGGACAGACAGCCACACAGATGGAGAGAGATGGGATAATCTAGGGACTGTCCACACGGCCTGAGAAGGAAAATTGGACATAATTCTGGTTTGCAAAGTACACTGCTGCACACATTCAGCCTGATGTACACACACACACACACACACAGTCTGTGCAGCGTCCTAGCACTGCCAATGAGAATGGAGATTCTGGCTGGGAAGAGGGCAAGGAGGGAAGTAGTGGGGGCGCATGAGCAGTTAGGAAGTGAAGATAACCCCACAGGAGACTGCCCCACAGGAGACTGCCCCACAGGAGACTGCCCCATAGGTGACTGCCCCATAGGTGACTGCCTCCACAGGAGACAGCCCCACAGGAGACAGCCCCACAGGCGACTGCCCCAACAGGTGACTGCCCCCACAGGCGACAGCCCCACAGGCGACAGCCCCACAGGAGACAGGCCCATAGGCGACATCCACACAGGTGGCCTCCACACAAACAAGCATCCCACCAGCAACTGCCCCACAGGCAGCCACACAGGGTCTCTCCATGAGATGTCTGTCCCACAGGCGGGTTGGGGGGTGGTTGGGGGGGGGTGGTTGCAGTAGTGGGCCATCCTGAAGTGAGCTTTAGTTCTCATGTGTGTGGCTGGAGTTTCTCTTATTGTAGTTCAGGAAAATGAACACACACTGCACACAGTCTGTATACACACATACACTGCACACAGTCTGTATACACACATACACTGCACACAGTCTGTATACACACATACCCTGCACACAGTCTGTATACACACATACCCTGCACACAGTCTCCACTTGAGTTCACTTGCACATTGTCACTGCTCTATCAATAACATACAGCCTGCATGCCAGAAGCCTTCTGTCCATGTAGTGTTATTGTAGTGTAACTGTATTGTTGTTGTTGGTGTGACTGTCGTGTTATTGTAGTGTAACTGTAGTGTTGTTGTTGGTGTGACTGTTGTGTTATTGTAGTGTAACTGTAGTGTTGTTGTTGGTGTGACTGTCGTGTTATTGTAGTGTAACTGTAGTGTTGTTGTTGGTGTGACTGTTGTGTTATTGTAGTGTAACTGTAGTGTTGTTGTTGGTGTGACTGTCGTGTTATTGTAGTGTAACTGTCATGTTGTTGTTGGTGTGACTGTCGTGTTATTGTAGTGTAACTGTCGTGTTGTTGTTGGTGTGACTGTCGTGTTATTGTAGTGTAACTGTATTGTTGTTGTTGGTGTGACTGTCGTGTTATTGTAGTGTAACTGTAGTGTTGTTGTTGGTGTGACTGTTGTGTTATTGTAGTGTAACTGTAGTGTTGTTGTTGGTGTGACTGTCGTGTTATTGTAGTGTAACTGTAGTGTTGTTGTTGGTGTCACTGTTGTGTTATTGTAGTGTTGTTGTTGGTGTGACTGTCGTGTTATTGTAGTGTAACTGTAGTGGTGTTGTTGGTGTGACTGTCGTGTTATTGTAGTGTAACTGTCGTGTTGTTGTTAGTGTCACTGTCGTGTTATTGTAGTGTAACTGTCGTGTTATTGTAGTGTAATTGCCTTCAATACTAAGATGAAACTTAACCTGAAATAAACCAGCCCCTTCTAATAATTACTCTAATATATCTAAACCTCTCCTGTAGACTAAGTTTAAAGTTAACTGGCATGAACTATAATCTTAATCAATGTAAAAAGGGCTTTCAAATACTTAATATATGAGGACGACATATGAGGACGACAACGTAGAAAATTCTGATAAGTACTAAGAAAACAAACCTCTCCCTTTACATGATTTACTACATAACACAGGCACAAACGCACATGCACACACACACACGTGCGTGTGTACACACACACACACACACACACACACACGTGCGTGCGTACACACACACACAAACAAGCGCTGTAGGGACAGGATAATACCAGAGGAACACCTTTCCATTTTGTCATTAAAAGTTTCCAGAACGTTGCGAGTAAAACGAGTTTGACAGGTCCTCTCTCTCTCTCTCTCACACACACACACACACACACACACGACACACAACACATGCATACATATAACTCTAGATGTCAAAGACCATTAGACAGATATGAGAGGCTTTACCCTAGTGTAGCTTTCCTATTTAGTATTAAGTTGACTGTCTTGGTGTGGGGTGGAGATGGTGTTGTTGGTGTGGGGTGGAGATGGTGTTGTTGGTGTGGGGTGGAGGTGGTGTTGTTGGTGTGGGGTGGAGATGGTGTTGTTGGTGTGGGGTGGAGATGGTGTTGTTGGTGTGGGGTGGAGGTGGTGTTGTTGGTGTGGGGTGGAGGTGGTGTTGTTGGTGTGGGGTGGAGGTGGTGTTGTTTGTGTGGGGTGGTGTTGGGGTCAACGGGAGCTTAAACTCTAAGCAAGTTTAATGCCTTTTTTTTTATAAAAGTTGCGCTGCTATGGCAACATAATGATATGATAATTGATGAGGCCCCAATCTTCTCAGCAATGCTTCTCTCCCTCCCTCTCTCTCTCTCTCTCTCACACACACACACACACACACACACACATACATCCGTGCTCTATTGAAGGGCAGGTCCATTCATGAGCTTCACCCCTGCCCTTCAATAGAGCAGGGATGTATATGTGTGTGTGTGTGTGTGTGTAAGCCTTCGTTCCTCTACTGAAACTGTGGATAGTGTGCCACTGTCCAAGCAGCCAGTAGGGGACATTTGGTAAAGTGGAGCAGTTTCAGTCTTATTCACCGTCTAAAACATCCATTATTGTAGAACAAAAAAATCCCAATAGAAACAGAAACATCAAATCTTCACCGCACAGTTCACGTGTGACTGAGGAAGGAGGCAGACATCCTGCTTCCTGTCACCAGAGCGCTGACTGGACAGATCCCAGAATGCACCTGGCATTTACTGTCAGGGACCTGGCCAGTGGGACCAGTAAAAATATGTACCCAGCCCACCTACCTACACACACACACAGTGATCGTGCTCAAGGGAAGCAGTGAGAGGGCAGCCTGGGTTAAAGGTCATGGCTAATGGTGGGGGAGGATTTCCTTGAATCCTGCTCTTCCTCCTAACGAGCCCCAGCTTCCTCGTGAGCATCATGACTCAGCTGCCGCACGCCTGCAGTGTATTCCACACGTCCTCCAGCGCGAGTGGACAGGAACGTGTGCATAGAGTGGACAGGAACGTGTGCACAGAGTGGACAGGAACGTGTGCACAGAGTGGACAGGAACGTGTGCCCAGAGTGGACAGGAACGTGAGCGCTGAGTGGACAGGAACGTGTGCCCAGAGTGGACAGGAACGTGTGCCCAGAGTGGACAGGAACGTGTGCACAGAGTGGACAGGAACGTGAGCGCTGAGTGGACAGGAACGTGTGCCCAGAGTGGACAGGAACGTGTGCCCAGAGTGGACAGGAACGTGTGCACAGAGTGGACAGGAACGTGTGCCCAGAGTGGACAGGAACGTGCACGCTGAGTGGACAGGAACATCTGGCACTGTGGGATGGCCAGTGGAGTTCCAGCTCTAATCCAATACACCTGGCCTTAACCCGCACATGCCACGGTGGGCTTGGCTTGAGTGGATTAGGTCTGTTGGATTAGGACTGGAACTAAACTCACAGGCACTGCCAAGCCAGTCTGTCACACTCACGCTCATAACGCCAGGCAGTAACGCCAATTTCCAACACGTACTGTGAATATAGATTAGACAGCCTGACCTCTGATGCCAGGGATGAGGTCATCATGGAGGTATTACGCCATATGTCTCTGCCCAACTGTGACCTTCTCACTTCCTTGTGTTCAGACTATTCATTCTGCTTCTCACTTGAGCCCCCCCATTCTCCACCCACTCACCACGCAATCTCCACCCACCCCCCCACTCTCCACACACTCTATAATCAGACAGCTCCATCTAAAATGTCTGCGGACAATGTAAGGAAGGAAGGGTGTTTGGGGCTCATCCGCTGGGAGCCGTATGGGAGTGGACCTCCTCGGCACAGACCCACAGTGTGTGTGTGTGTGTGTGTGTGTGTGTGTGTGTGCGTGCGTGTGTGTGTGTGTGAGACCTGTGTTTCGGCAGCACACATAGAGGGGATGTATATACTACTGTAAGAGTGCACTTACTTCCTCTCTGTTTCTGGAGTGGACAACTCGCTGCTGAAGCCCAGCGCCTCCTGTGGACAGACAGTGTACTGCAGTTATTAAACACAAGCAGAAGCAGAATGTCACTAAAGCTGCCTAGTGCTGCAGAGCTCCACACCTGCACCTCAGCACTCAGCTGCAGGGACCCCAGTCCAAGCTCAGCTTTTTCCTGGAAGACACAAACGGAGAGCTGTTAGACCCAGACATGGAGAGGTCACACACACACACACACACCCACTCACGCACACACACACACACACACACACACGAGGAGGACCGCAAGGGGACAGGAACTCTTGTCCCACCAGACGGACATTAATGTCCAGTAATGGACAAATGCATGCAACAGCTTTTAAAAGAGCTCCGTCTAAACTGTGGGAAATCTCACTATCTGTGTATTTATGAGGCTGCGTGCTTTAGAGACTTTAGGGAGCGTCTGCAAACACCCCTTCCCAACAGTGCTTTAAGCTTCATGTTAGGACTAATTCTGCACTGAAGACGGTTTCCGTGGACATGTGTAAGACACAGAGAAGCTGTATAGACAGTCGGCTCTTACAAACTCCACCTGGATATAATCACACACTGCCGTAGGGCTACAGTGTAAATGTGTTTAGAGCACGAGTGTTTTAACTGTCCCGGACAGTTTTCTGGAAAACATGGGACCCTCACTTATCACAACGGCCAGCAACCAGACGCTGTCACTGCAAACAGAGTATTCCTCTAACAGAAAGAAATGTTGTTTTTAAGGCAGGATGTGCGTGTGTGTGTGTGTATGTGTGTGTTTGTGTGTGCCGTGCCACTTTGTTCATCTGCTTTTACTCTCAGCTGTGTGTGTGTGTGTGTGTGTCAGGACAGCTTGGAGGCTTCTGTGCAGTAAATCAGAGCCTGTGCTGTAAATGTGCATCCATTCTGCACAGAATGACCATATGAGGAATTAAACACACACACACACACACACACACACACACACACACACACACACACACACACACACACACACACACACAGTTTGGCCTTGTCATTCCTCGGCGGCCCATATAACCACAAACAGAGGTTCATGTTCTGTATTCTACTGAGACTTTGCTAAGTCAGCAACAGCATCAGTGCCATGCTAGGTACACATCTGAACACACACACACTCAATGAGCACACACACACACACACACACACACACACACACACACAAACTCATCAAGCACACATACACACACAGGGCACTCTATATACAGCTCTGTTGTCAGTGTTCATCCAAAACATACACGGAACACACACACACACACACACACACACAATGATGATCTGTTCATCCATGCACCCAGTGACACCCAGAGAGCAGGAGGAGATGGATACACACGCGCACACACACACACACACACACACACACACAAACACACACACACACACACACACAAACAGACACACACACACACCAACAATCATCTTCTGAAAACCCATCCAGCAGACACAGGCGCAGAGCTTTTCCATGACTATTTTAAAATGCAATAAAAGATAAAAGTGCCTTAAAAAAAAAATGAGAAACATGCTCCCTCGTGCTCACGCTGTCCTGAATACTGCACGGGGCTTCCAAGCTAATAACAGAGACACAAATACAGAAGTAAAACTCTGGAAACACTGATGAAACATCGGAGGGTCAAGTCGGGCCTTTAGGAGACGAGACCATGAGAACAGAATCGAAAGAGAAAGTCAGAAAGAATAAAACAGTTGCAACACTGGGATGAATGGATACAGCACACACACACACACACACACACACACACACACGCACACACACGGTGTCCATCTGTTAAAACAGGACATGGAGAGTCTGCAGGTGGGTGGTGGTGCCATGGTGGGTGTGGTTGTGGTTACTCATGGGTGGATGTGGTTGTGGTTTCTCATGGGTGGCGGGGAGGTGGAGGGGTGTGTGATTAAGCCATCGTTACCTGGGCATGCAGACCTTCATTACCACAAACACACACTCGTCAGACACAAGTATCACAACTGTCAAGAAGTGTCACATTCCTGCTGTCCTGAGCTCACACACACACACACCGCGGACTCAGAGAGAGGAGGAGAGAGTGAGAACCGGCCCACTGTAAGAGCCACGTCACTCATAAGGGCTGGCACAATGTATCGTTTACCAATGCCGATATCTATACCAAAACTGATACCTTGACTATGATACTGATCGATGGGTACAGGGAAGTCCAGGTCAAGTCCTGGAGAGCCAAAGCTTAGTAACTGTGGCTCAGACACACCTATAAACACACCCGAGACGCTCTTACAGACATATCTACAGACACACCTATAAACACACCCGAGACGCTCTTACAGACATATCTACAGACACACCTATAAACACACCCGAGACGCTCTTACAGACATATCTACAGACACACCTATAAACACACCCGAGACGCTCTTACAGACATATCTACAGACACACCTATAAACACACCCGAGACGCTCTTACAGACATATCTACAGACACACCTATAAACATAACCGAGATGGACATATTACAGACATATCTACAGACACACCTACATGTGGCTCATGTGGAGAGAGAGAGAGAAAAAGAGAGAGAGGGACAGAGAGGGGAAACATGTAAGGGGATCATGGGATGTATAACTCATCTAACACACGTCATTCACTACTGATTTAGCAGAAAAGCTCAATATGACGTTCTACAGCGAGGAAGCAGTGGACTGGTCTGGGTCTGGGTCTGGGTCTGACTGTTCTGGGTCTGGGTCTGTCAGGCAGTGAGACAAGACCTGCTGCGCGGTGTCTGGGAATTGAAAGTCGCCGCGGCAGCTGGAGTCCAGTGCCCCTGAGCGCCGCCCAGAGCACGTGCCACAACGGGGAAGTGAGAGCAGAGAGCTTCTGTGAGCTGGTCTGGGACTCCTGCCCTGGAGCTTAAGGGAAGAGCTAGCATGCACCAGGGGGAAGTCCTCGATGTCAGGGGGAAGTCCTGGCCAGCCTTGATGTCAGGGGGAAGTCCTGTCCTGATCAGCACGCCATCACGTACATCTGAGCTACACGCTATCTGTTCGCTCGCGACAGACCCCATCTCCTCCGCCATGGAATGACGACAGCGAAAATGACAGTGGGTTTCTGTATGGCAGTCCGCGTCAGCAACCTTTCACTCTTGATATCCTGGACTGCATGGCAGGGATGCCCAGGTCCTGACCTCTGACCTAGCCTGACCTCTGCTGGTGGGGGGTTTGCGTGCCTCAGGCACAGGGCTCATGTGTTTAGTGTGAACAGGAAGGAGAGAGCAGAGGTGCACCTGGAAGGAGCCATTACTTACCCACAATGCTCCTCTCCCTCAGCGCCTAATCACCTGATGTTCTAGAGTTAAATATAAAGGTACCATGCCAGAAGAGACTCGTAAATGTCATTAGAGTAAATGTCAACAGCATTACAACTGCTTTAAAAGTCTGCAGTCATGAACCGTGTGAGTAGAGCAGACAGAAGACAAACCTAATGAGTGTGTTCAACACACACACACTGATGAGAGGATGATAGGAAAAGAGACTGGGGGTACGGGTAGAGAGAGAGAGATGGAGAGGGATGGAGAGAGAGAGCTGTTCTAACTGGAGGGGGGTGGACTAACTGGAGGGGGGTGGTCTAACTGGAGGGGAGTGGTCTAACTGGAGGGGGGTGGTCTAACTGGAGGGGGGTGGTCTAACTGGAGGGGAGTGGTCTAACTGGAGGGGAGTGGTCTAACTGGAGGGGGGTGGTCTAACTGGAGGGGGCTGGTCTAACTGGAGGGGGGTGGTCTAACTGGAGGGGGGTGGTCTAACTGGAGGGGGCTGGTCTAACTGGAGGGGGGTGGTCTAACTGGAGGGGGCTGGTCTAACTGGTGTAGCAGCCGCCTCCAGCTGTGGACAGCGCTAAATGTTCCCATTAAATCCAAGTCTGAATCCGAACTGTGCTGGCATCTGTAAGACTCAGCTGTCCCTGTGGCCGCTCCAGATTAGCGCTTCCTCCTCCTCCTCCTCACTTGGCCTGAGACCAAAGACATTAAAGACTCCTACTTCACCGTCTCTGTGCTCAGGCCAATCCCACACTGCCTTGCTCCGTCCCCGGCACCATAATCGCTGGATTTCTGGAAATGATAAGGCTGGAGACCTAAAGTAAACAACTACGACGCAGATTATCAAAGGCCTTCTGTAGTCTCAGATTAGGCGTAATCCATGGCCTGAAAGCAGTCTTGTGTCTGGTGTCTGCAGACACAGGGACAGTGAGACAGCTCCATTCACTAGAGGTGTCTGCAGTCACAGGGACAGTGAGACAGCTCCATTCACTAGAGGTGTCTGCAGACACAGGGACAGTGAGACAGCTCCATTCACTAGAGGTGTCCACAGCCCAACTACTGAAGTAATCCAGAGCAGAGGTAAGATGCTATTTAGACACAACTGAGAGAATGTGGAAATAGGGAGAATGCAGAAGGATAAACATCAAAGTTGCTCCAGTGCTGGTAGGGGCAGCTGTGACCTCCGAACTACAGGAGTGTCTCTAACAGATCTCAGGACTGACACCATCAAGCACAGAACAAAGCACAATTCTATGAACAACATAAACACTGCACTACGCCTCAAACCTACCTACCTATCATTTTTTCTCTCTCTCTCCAAGTGAGTAAACACAGTGTACTGAAGTAAAAGATGTAGAGACAGTCAGAACTGGTACATTTCTGAGACGTAGAGACAGTCAGAACCAGGACATTTCTGAGAAATACTTTTGCTCAGGTGATGGACATGTCTAAAACATCCTGTTTCCACCACAGTTACACAACAGTACACTGCAATTACTGGAATATTTCAGACACACACACACCCACACACACACACACACACACACACATGAGTCTCTGACAAATATGGAGATGTTGGGGGTTGCTGCAGTACTACAGGAGTTGTGCTTCCTTCTCTAAGAAAATCCTGAGAACACTATGGAAAAAAAAAACCCAAACAACAACACAACAGATCTCACAACACTGTGAGCACAGGTTGCGCAATCTTAGCTGCCCCGCCCCGCCCCCCCATCTGGCTCCGCCTCCACAGCTGAGCAGAGCACATGAATGTTTTCTTTCATTCTCACTTCATGTTTTTTTTTTTTTACTTTGCTTCTTTTGGGGGGGGGGGGGGGTATGTAGCTGCATGTTTTGACGAAGTCTGCGGTTACTTAGCAACCCTCCCAGGGTGGCCAATAGCACTGCATCCCCAGCATGGAGGTCTGGGAAGACAAGCACTGTGAATGGGCGGAGTCACGTTGGGAGAGATGTGCAGGATAAAGATGACACAGACAAGACCTGCAGACACTCCAACCACAGAGAGGGAGAGAGAGAGAGTGAGAGAGTGAGTGAGAGAAAGAATGAGAGAGAGAGAGAGAGAGAGGGAGACAGAGGGGGAGAGAGAGAGATTGAGTGAAAGAGAGAGAGAGAGGGAGACAGAGAGGGAGAGAGGGAGGGAGGCAGAGGGCTGGATAGAGAGACAGCAGGAGAGTGTGAGAACGATACAGAGAAAAAGAGAAATTTCCTGAAAGTTCCTGAAGTTGAAATATGTCTTAGGGAGTAAATTCTCCTGTGACCATACGTCTGCGGAGGCCATTTTGTGAAACTGAATAAGAACTGAACTGAGGGGAAAAATGCAGCGGTTTCCCGCCCTTTCCACAGCACGGACGGAGGGCCGTCTGAGGCGAAGCTCGCCAACGTTCGTTTTACGGTCAACACGGCATGCACAACCATGCACAACTTCCCAGAAGATTTAGAGCATTGTTCATCATTAGACAATGTAGGGCTGGTCTATGAAGGGCTGGTCAATGTAGTGTTGGCCTCTGTAGGGCTGGTCTATATAGTGCTAGTCTATGTAGGACTGTTCTATATTGTGCTGGTCTATGTAGGCCTGGTTAAATAATGCTGGTCTATGCAGGACTGTTCTATATAGTGCTGGTCTATGTAGGCCTGGTTTATATAGTGCTGGTCTATGTAGGACTGTTCTATATAGTGCTGGTCTATGTAAGACTGGTCAGAATTTCCTAACCTTTTCCAAAGTGAAGTGTCTTCTTGTATAACCTATATCTAAAGCATCACTGGTTAGTTCAGCTTTACTGCATGATTGACAGGGTGCAGGTGGCAAGCTGGGGGCGGGGCTGGGGGCGAAGCTCACCATCTCCAGTTCCTGAGAGACCTGCCGTTTGCGTAGCTCCTCAACGCGCTCGCTGACGTCACTGAAGCACGTGCTGTAGTACTCAGAGTACTCCTGTGCAAGATCGTCTATGTTCCCCAGAGAGCCATCCTACAACACAGAGAGGGAGAGAGAGAGGGAGGGAGAGAGAGACGGAGAGAGAGAAGGAGGGCGAGGGAGGGAGAGAGAGAGATGGAGAGGGAGAGAGGGAGGGAGAGAGAGGGAGGGAGGGAGAGAGAGAGAGAGGAGGGAGAGGGAGGGAGAGGGAGGGAGAGGGAGAGAGAGAGGGAGAGAGAGCTGGTTAGACAAGAGCTGAACCACAACACAGTTCACATTCCTAAGGCCTCAAGCAGGCAGGACCATGAGGTGATTTATAAAGCACACAAGTGCAAAACCTGGAGTAAATAAATGATATTAGGTACATATGATGAAAATAACAATGATAAACTTGTGATCCTTCAGTGGGACTGCGTCTGTATGGAATATTCATGACTGTCCATGTGTGCTATTACGTGAGATTTAAATAGCTTGTTTCTGGGTCAGAGGGCAGACCTAATGCAGGTCATTAGTTATGGCTGGAGGATCACGTGCAGGTTCCAAACGTTCGCTCCTGGACAGACTTCATTAAAGAGCTGTCATAGGCACGCGATTTTAATTAGGCTCACGGCAACAGCACTAGCCCACATGCGCATAGCAAAGGATTTTATTCACACACACACTCACACATACTCCAAAACCTTTAATTAAAATATTACATTGCACATGTCTGCAACTACTTCCACACAGTCACTGACCACATTCCTCCCGCACCCTATCCCACCCACTGCACACTTCAGCTCTTACCTGCTCTGCCTGTGTCTGCAGTCACAGAGATACTCTCACTGGAGTGAGATTACCCTCCCTGGAGTGAGATTATTCTCCATGGAGTGAGATTAGTCTCCCTGGAGTGAGATTACCCTCCCTGGAGTGAGATTGCTCTCCCTGGAGTGAGATTACCCTCCCTGGAGTGAGATTGCTCTCTTTGGAGTGAGATTACTCTCCCTGGAGTGATATTACCCTCCCTGGAGGGAGATTGCTCTCTTTGGAGTGAGATTACACTCTCTGGAGTGAGATTACCCTCCCTGGAGTGAGATTACCCTCTCCTGGAGTGATATTACCCTCCCTGGAGTGAGATTACCCTCCCTGGAGTGAGATTACCCTCTCTGGAGTGAGATTACCCTCCCTGGAGTGAGATTACCCTCTCTGGAGTGAGATTACTCTCCCTGGAGTGAGATTACCCTTTCTGGAGTGAGAGTATTTTCTCTCTCACATTTCTATATCTATTCACATCTCATATTGTCTTCATGCCCTTGTGTGGTTGCTTCATTGTAATTTGCACTGAAAGCAGTTTATGTGTCCTGAATGCTGCTGATCCCTTATTCACCAAGAGATTCAGCTACACATTAAACACACGAACACACACACACACACACACACACACACACACACACACCATACCACAATGACCCCTGCAGATGTCTGGCTGTGTGACTGCATCCATTCAGCTGCAGAGCTGCCTGCCTATGACCTCAGCATGTGTGTGTATGTGTGTGTGTGTGTGTGTGTGCAAGCCTCAGGCTTACACTACTACCCCGTGACTCCAAAAACAAACAAACACTGAGATAACATAAAGGAGTGATCGAGAGAAGCCCAAGAATCCAAATTAACCAAGCAAAACTTCATGTCACTTTCTCAAGAAAATTATTAATAACCCCTCAAAATGACGTAGAGGCCCAGACCTGCCTGGAGGTCTGAGAGGGCGACACTCCCCGGGGAGAAGAAAGGCCCCACGCTCACCAGAGCTGCCTTCCTTCCCTGCCGCCCTGCCAAACACACACATCCTGGCATTGTACGTGTCCGCCAGCAGTAGGAAAGAAGGGCCATGCCTCAACACGCAGAGTGAGGGGTGTATGTCTGGAGAGTGGAGTGATTGTGTGGAGCATGAGTATGGACAACTCCAGAAAGTTGGTCTGGGTGGGGTGGTTCGGCACCCAACACTCACCCACCATGCATCCAACACTCACCCAACATTCACCCAACACTCACCCAACACTCCCCCACCACACACCCAGTACTCCCCCAACATTCACTCACCATGCACCCAACACCACCACCACACACCCAGTACTCCCCCAACACCCCCCCAACACTCCCCCAACACTCCCGCTCTCCAAACATGCTGCTTCAGATTACTGGGATTCCTGGAACATTCCTCGTACAGAGAAATTCCAGGGCCAGCATTCCAATCCACTGGTGTAAGGATGCTGAGCAACTTGGGGGCTCAGGATCTATTCAGCAGACCAGAAGGCTCAACGTACTCGAAATTTCTCCTTCTCCAAATGTAATAGTTATCCAGTGAAGGGAATAATAATGGCATTTGTCAAGGAAAGAAAAGACTCTTTAACTGTCTTAGATCAGCAAGACCGTTGCAGCATACTAAAAAACATAATTTATGATGTATTTGAACTGGGATCACAACAGTTATGCCAGTTCCAAATAATAGTTCCAAATTCCAAATGATCCTGCAGCACAAGGGAACTATGGGTGTCCCCTGGAGGAGGCTCAGCGTCGTCGAAATGTTACAGCAAGCTTGAGCTGTTCTGCAGTTGAGCTGTTCTGCTGTTGAGCTGTTCTGCTGTTGAGCTGTTCTGCAGTTGAGCTGTTCTGCTGTTGAGCTGTTCTGCAGTTGAGCTGTTCTGTTGAGCTGTTCTGCTGTTGAGCTGTTCTGCAGTTGAGCTGTTCTGCTGTTCAATGATGTTCTGAAACCCTGCAGTTGAGTTGTTCTGCTGTACCACGTTCTGCTGTTCATCAGACAAGTCTGACCACCAAACTCCATTGCTTAATGTCATTAGAAGGCAAAATCATTTCTCTTCATCTTCATCTGAACAGGCCTGGCAGACAGGATGTTGGTGTTGAGCAGGAAGGAACAGGCTGTCCAGTAATGTTGCCTGATGTAAAGGACACTCCTGCATCCCCAAACAACGAAACATCTGCTGGAGGCAGCAGCGAGGGTCACACTGCCCACGCCTCCCACCTTCTTATCGACCCTAATGTTCCTCGGCAGACGTTCCTCGTGAGGTAACGATGCAAATCCTGTGTTGCTGTACTGATTCCAGCTGCCGCCGTGAGTTCAGTGCTAACTCTGTGTGTTTGAGCCGGAACATGTGGCAGTGAACAAGTGAAGCACATATTACAGTGAAAAGGACTCGTGCCAAGTTACGCAAATCTGTGATTATTGAGAACGGCCTGAGGTCCTACAGCGTGACTCACTGTGTGAGAGCTGGAAGGAACACTCCCTCACACTGTAGCAGGACAACACTCCCTCACACTGTAGCATGACAACACTCCCTCACACTGCAGCACCACTGGACACTGGCAGGACAACACTCCCTCACACTGTAGCCACCACTCCCTCACACTGCAGCAGGACACCACACACTGTAGCATGACAACACTCCCTCACACTGTAGCAGGACAACACTCCCTCACACTGTAGCAGGACAACACTCCCTCACACTGTAGCAGGACAACACTCCCTCACACTGCAGCAGGACACCACTCCCTCACACTGTAGCAGGACAACACTCCCTCACACTGCAGCAGGACACCACTCCCTCACACTGCAGCAGGACAACACTCCCTCACACTGCAGCAGGACAACACTCCCTCACACTGCAGCAGGACACCACTCCCTCACATTGTAGCAGGACAACACTCCCTCACACTGTAGCAGGACACCACTCCCTCACACTGTAGCAGGACACCACTCCCTCACACTGTAGCAGGACACCACTCCCTCACACTGTAGCAGGACACCACTCCCTCACACTGTAGCAGGACAACACTCCCTCACACTGCAGCAGGACAACACTGCAGCAGGACACCACCTCCACTGCACAGGACAACACTGCAGCAGGACACCACTCCCTCACACTGCAGCAGGACACCACAGCCAGCAGGCAGCATGGCCCCAATGCTACACCTCCACCCACTCCTACACCTCCAACCCACATCACCCTTCTTACTCCTCCCGAATGACCTCATTCCCGGGTGGAGGGAGGATGGTGTAGGCAGGATGGGGATGGGAGGATGTGGAGTAAAAATGGAACTTCGAAGAAGCTGGAAACCGAGAGGACAAAGTGTGGTGTTGAGCAGGCCACTGGAGCCACAAACCATCACCACCACAGAACACGATGACCAAGAACACCAGAACCAGCGTGTGCTGTCACACTAGAACCAGCGTGTGTACGTGTCACACTAGAACCAGCGTGTGTACGTGTCACACTAGAACCAGCGTGTGTACGTGTCACACTATAACCAGCGTGTGTACGTGTCACACTATAACAGTGTGCACAGGACCCATTCGAACCATGGCATCCCACGTTGGATGCCTTTGTGTGAAGACAAACGCCGCAGCTCAGCCCAGGGGTTGCACAAAACGCACACGCTCTGCGTAGCTTGATTAGCTAACCAGCCATGTCGCGCTGCCCTGAAACACTGCAGGACACCAGCATAAACAGCTCGATGCTGAAGCAACCCAGAGGCTCGGCTGACGTCCACCCTGCACCGACGTCCTTTGCTGCACCCTTGGAATTTGGTCCAGCAACTGTGTCCAGCATCTCGCCTGTAGCTGACAGCAATGTGCTCACGCTGCTGTACGGAATGTGCCTGTGTGCGGTGACCTTAGATAGCAGAGACATGCTTAAGGCATGTGGTCTTCATCAGGGACGCAGCTCCGAGGTCTCAGTCATGGCCGTTACGAGCCACAGACCTCAAGGAAAACGCATCCAGTGCACATCAGCGGCCCCAGGGACATTACCCAGTTACAGTCCTGCGTTACAGTGGCACCGGCATTCTCAACGAGTTTTAAAAAAAACAATTAGCAATTATTATTAACAATTTAGCGATTATAAACAGTTTTAGAATACATATATTTGATGTTTTTAGGACTTTTTACACTTTTAGTTTTCCTTACATTTTCTCATCTAGCGAGTCATCTGCAAATTTCTGCTGAAGGTGGCAAACTAAAAAAAAGATGATTAGATAGCTAGATATACAGAAAGATGATTAGATAGATAGCTAGATAGACAGATAGATTATTAGATAGATAGCTAGATAGACAGATAGATGATTAGATAGATAGCTAGATAGACAGAAAGATGATTAGATAGATAGCTAGATAGACAGATAGATGATTAGATAGATAGCTAGATAGACAGATAGATGATTAGATAGATAGCTAGATAGACAGATAGCTAGATAGACAGATAGATGATTAGATAGATAGCTAGATAGACAGATAGCTAGATAGACAGAAAGATGATTAGATAGATAGCTAGATAGACAGATAGCTAGATAGACAGATAGATGATTAGATAGATAGCTAGATAGACAGATAGCTAGATAGACAGATAGATGGCCTCTTCATATTTCTGCAGACTGGTGTAGCTGCAGACACAGGACTAGTACGCAGCACCTGTTGAGCCTGTTCAGCTGGGGCTGTTACACACATGAGCTCATCTCTCCCCTGTGATTGACACACCTGCTCCGCCCACGCTCCGAGACCACACCCACCACACGCTCTCCTGACTGCACCCAGCGCTGAACATCTGACTGCACACAGAAGCCAGCCACAGTAAACACAAAGGAGGGAGTGGATGTGTGGTGGAGGGAGCTGAAGTGTGAGGGAGCGACTCAGGCTGGTCTGGAGAGGACGTGGCCATGGGGGGGGGGGGGGGGGGGTACCGGGGGTGGAGGGTGCTGTCCCACTCTGGTGAGGGGTTTCCTCAGGACATCCGCAGGAGCAGGGAGGGATTATGAAGTGATTTGTGTTGATGATCTGCACAAAAACTCTGAAATACATCAGAATCCCATGTTATACCACATTATAATACCATAGTGAAGTAAATAGTGCTGGTGGCTTCCAGTCTTCTCATGACTGGACTTTAATGGGAAGAAGGTCCCTTTGGTTTGATTGGGCTCAGGAAGTCCTCACCGTTAGGGCTGCGCGCTCCGTCACGCCCATGGTGAAGGACACAGGGCGACTGGGCATCACACAGACCTGATCAGGGTTTGGCATCCAGTCCATCCATGGGGGGACGTGCAGACCAGGACCTGAGACACTGTGGATGCTAGCTGGCTAGCTGGAGGAAGCCGAGCATGTCTGGCGAGCGTGTCTGGAGAAGGCTCCTAGTACCACAACCACCTAGCAAACACCTCCCCCCTGAAATGGACCTCCTCTTTACAACAGAGGCAGATAGAAATATACTTAAACCCAACCCAATGAAATCAACATTCACAATATGTTTAGATAAAAACAGAGAAGGCTGTTTTACAGGGATTTTTTAAACATATACATATTTGTGAGGGCAAAGTTTAGATCCAAAAATCCGAGACCCTTCACATTCTCACACCTCGAAGACTAGACTACAAACGTCTGAGGCTTCCTGAAACGGGGGAAGCAGACTGTTAACGTGCTTTTGAACTGCCTAACCCGTCTGCGAGTGCATGTCAAACAATGACCGCCCTGAAATCTCACCCAAGCCAGAGTATTCTCGTTAGCAACACGCCGTGACCCACAGGCTGCTGGGTAAACCTCAGAGTGTCGCCGTCATGCTGAGAGACATGTATCAGCACATCAGTGCGGCGTGCCTGCCTGCCCGTTACTGATGAGAGGGCAGGAGAGTGAGTCTACTTTAGCGCTCAGATATTAAGCTGTGGGCTTTTGCAGAACGCTTGGCCATATCAGCAGCACCTTCGCTGGCCGACCTCTCTCGACTCGAGGCTCGCTGTGCTAGGAGAATGGCGAATGGCAGGGCATGACCCAGCCTGTTTACTTAACCGAAATAAAACCATTACTGGGTTCGTGCCCAATATTCATTCAGCTGGCCAGGACAAAAGGGATGCCCCCTCCCCCACACACACACACACACACACACACACACACACACACACACGGGTTCATAGCCCAGAGATAAAGACTGAGTAGCATTCACTCAGGCACACTGCTACGCTACTACAGCAACACAGAGCCAAGTCTCACAGGCCAGTCATAATACAACTGCGTATCTTTTCAGATCAGCTGAGCCTGGGAGGTGCTCAAAAGGGCTCTCTCTCTCTCTCTCCCTCTCTCTCTCTCTCTCTCTCCCTCTCTCTCTCCCTCCCTCTCTATCTCTCCCTCTGTCTCCCTCTCTCTCTCTTTCTCTCACACACACACGGTTCTGTGTCCCTGCAGACAAAAGCCATTGAAAAACACTGACATGCTGAACAGTGGAGATATATGTTTATTTTTATATATTTACCTGACCAGCCTTGCCAAAAGATGCAGCATTTGTAGCACTGGAGCCAATCAAAGCTCAGGATTCACAAACATTAGGAGATTCAGTAAATTGTTTAGATTTTTTTCTTCCTTTGCAACTGGTCAGATGTTTGACATTATAACACACACCATCTCACCACATTCACACCTCAGTCTTCAAAGTGACAATGAAATCGCAGTCGTGTCTCACACTTTAACTGTGTGATGCCACTCATGTCTTGTAAATAAGACCGTTAACACGTTTCTGGACAGTCCTGCGAGTCTTTAATACGCACTGCTCTAAAACAATCAGAATATTTATATTATTACAGCAAAACGTGGCTTTTGGATAGGCAGGTCTGCTCTTATAAAAGGAACGAAATACATTTCTTAATATAAAGTTTAAAAAGTAAAAGCTGGCGACGTTAGTTCACCTGCACCGCCGAATCCCCTCAGATTAAAGAAACATCCCAAATGACAGTGTTTTATTACGGGTTAATGAAATTGTTTAGCCTGCTGATTCTATACATTATCATTCAGCAACTGAAGACTACCAGAAGACCTCTGCTTTGGAGCAACATTGTAAATAAAGTCACCGGGAGCTCATGTCCTCCGCTGATTTACATGCATTCGCTGTAGCCACCAATTCCGCGCACGGCAACTGCATTGGTAATGAACCCCAATAGAGGTCCAAGACTAAAGAGTTTTCTTATTACCTTCCTGCGGTACCCTCCCCCAGTTAAACTTACCAACATCCCCATCACGTCCGACCAAATCTGGGAGAAACTATCGGGCACAACGCCGGCAGCCTGAGACTCCTCGGGAGACGCTTGATCCGCTTCCATAGCGAGAGCTTGCAAGAATTATTTAACGAGAACCACAGTAAACAGTATTCTAATCTGGCAGACTGGTCAGTGTATACACCGAGTCCTTAAAAACAAGCAACGCTTTTTTTAAGTCTTAAAGTGTCGTCTACCATTCCTCTGTGTCCGAAAACAACGTTCAACAGTTAATTAAAAGAAGTCTGCGTTTTCTATTAAATAATAACACTAGTTCGGCGATTTCTGGGTCGATTCCGTTATATTCCATTGGAATTCGTTTACTTTCCACGAGGCAGCGCAATTCTAAAGTTATAGATCCGGTTTGCACGACCGTCCCGAACTACTTTGACATTCCGATACCAGAGCGCGACTGGAGCGCGCCGCTCGGCACTAGGCTGGCACGAACCACTGCAAAGTTCAGGGAGAAATCGGCAAAGAAAACAACACGATCGGAGTCACTACACGCTCTGAAAAACTTTTTAACATTACAAAAACAATTTCCAGAATACTCCTATAACGACTTCATCCGACAGCGTAACCAAAAAAAGCGCCCGAGGCGTCTTTTCTCCTGTTGGCTTATCCGCGCCCCCTCCTCGCGAGTGAGCTCCCCTTGCTCCGCGCGACTATTCTCTCCTCCCAACAACACGTTCAACAACAGCTCGCGCCCTGCACCGCTCCAGCTAAACGCTGCACGTGAAGCTACATAGTGAACAGCCACGCGCGACGTGTCTGCGACTCCAGCCGAAAGGGCAGTTGGACTGCGCTGTTGCTGTTTCCAGCTACATACAAAAGAACAAAGCGACCTTATACTCACAATGGGTTTACCAATAAAAGGTCATGAGATATATATATATATTCAGGAGAGTAATGAACGCATACTCTGTTCACATTACGCTGAGAAGGCAAGAGGGCCACAGGGTAAATGCTGGATTTAGAGGACTCTGGTCTGGTTTACCAACAGCAGCATTTAGACATTTTGTACAATTATATATAATTCCAAAGAAGCTCCAGAGTGACTGTAGTGTACTGTAGTAAGAGTTCCTTCATCACCTGTGCAAACAAAGTGCTTCTGAATGCTCACATAGACGTGCTGTCACTTCAGGGTGTGAGCTGTACACCCAGCGGTGGAGCAGACAGGAGAAGAGCACCCTGTTAGATGATAACGTGTATGTACAGCCGGTATTCACAACTGTCATCACTATCCACAGCATTGGAGGAGGTTCACTACTAGGGCCATTGTTTCAATCCCTGGAGCAGCAACAGCTGCCCTGGCCCATGACAGATGTGTGGAAGGAGAGGGAGAGAGAGAGAGAATGAAGAAAGAGAAAAGAAAGAGAGAGAACAGAGAGATGTGGACAGACTACATCTCACCATCCGTGTTCCCACTGCAACTGGACACTACATGAGGGTTAGTGTTAGGGTTTGTGAAGATTATATGACTACATTTGTGCCTTCAGAAGGACCCTCTCTCCCTCTCTCAGCTCTTTCTCACACGAACATGTCTCACTCCGGTCCAGTCTCACCCCTGTCCTGTCTCACTCCTGTCCTGTCTCAGCTCTCAGGGTAGAATGACTTTTGCAGGCTGGTTCACTGCAGCAGTTAAACAGGCTCAGTGCAAACAGCCTAAACACATGTTCTCTCCCTCATGTGTGCACACAAATAAACATACATGTTCTCTCCCTCATGTGTGCACACATGTTCGATTCCTCAATCGTTGCCTGTTAACCCTGCACAGGCTGCCACACTTCCACACACTTGCACACACACTTCATTTGCTAAGAAATTCATTGATGAGAAGAGGGCCACATTCTGAACTGTCCTCTGAAGGGTTGTTTATTTGTTTATTTTTTTCCCCTTTTCACTTTTCGAATACAGTCCAGCACTGTGTCCTGCGGGAGTGTGAAGTGATAAGGCCACAACGTCTCTGTCTCTGTGCCCGTCCTGCTGTGGCTGGTCAGAGCCTAACCCTAACCCCACAAGATAAAGGTCAGAGCCTAACCCTAACCCTGCAGGATAAAGGTCAGAGCCTAACCCTAACCCTGCAGGATAAAGGTCAGAGCCTAACCCTAACCCTGCAGGATAAAGGTCAGAGCCTAACCCTAACCCTGCAGGATAAAGGTCAGAGCCTAACCATAAACCTGCAGGATAAAGGTCAGAGCCTAACCCTAACCCTGCAGGATAAAGGTCAGAGCCTAACCCTAACCCTGCAGGATAAAGGTCAGAGCCTAACCCTAACCCTGCAGGATAAAGGTCAGAGCCTAACCATAACCCTGCAGGATAAAGGTCAGAGCCTAACCATAACCCTGCAGGATAAAGGTCAGAGCCTAACCCTAACCCTGCAGGATAAAGGTCAGAGCCTAACCATAACCCTGCAGGATAAAGGTCAGAGCCTAACCCTAACCCTGCAGGATAAAGGTCAGAGCCTAACCATAAACCTGCAGGATAAAGGTCAGAGCCTAACCATAACCCTGCAGGATAAAGGTCAGAGCCTAACCATAAACCTGCAGGATAAAGGTCAGAGCCTAACCCTAACCCTGCAGGATAAAGGTCAGAGCCTAACCCTAACCCTGCAGGATAAAGGTCAGAGCCTAACCATAAACCTGCAGGATAAAGGTCAGAGCCTAACCATAACCCTGCAGGATAAAGGTCAGAGCCTAACCCTAACCCTGCAGGATAAAGGTCAGAGCCTAACCATAACCCTGCAGGATAAAGGTCAGAGCCTAACCATAACCCTGCAGGATAAAGGTCAGAGCCTAACCATAACCCTGCAGGATAAAGGTCAGAGCCTAACCCTAACCCTGCAGGATAAAGGTCAGAGCCTAACCATAAACCTGCAGGATAAAGGTCAGAGCCTAACCCTAACCCTGCAGGATAAAGGTCAGAGCCTAACCCTAACCCTGCAGGATAAAGGTCAGAGCCTAACCATAACCCTGCAGGATAAAGGTCTATTGTTAGACTCTGTGTGGCTTCTTTACCCTCGGCTTTATTATACCAGCAACATAAACTTCATACTCTACCTCAATACACACACTCACACATACACACTCACACACACACACACACACTCAGACACACGTTAGCCCTTTATGACACACAAAGAATGCAGAAGGCAATTCAACACTGGGAAAGAAAGGCAGGAAATGTGTGTGCTGGAGCACACACACACACACACACACACACACACACACACACACATGTGAAGGCTAACACAGCTGTAATTAATCCACACCATCTAGAAACGCGTTCAGCATTAAACAGCGGGCCAGCAGGTGAAGCCTGTTTGGGGGCGCAAGTTCAGAGGGAATGTAGTCCCAGAGTCGGAGCGATCGTTGTCCCAGATGTGTCGAGGGGATTAACCTCCTGTGTCCCGCTGCTGGCTATGCGTCCTGCATGCAGTCTGCTCGGCAGCGCGGGAACATCTGCCATCAGAGCCGCGCTGCCAAACACTCTCCTCCCAGCAGTCTTCCCTCCATCCTGAGTCCAGGTTTCCTGTCTGAGGAGTCAGCGGCCAAATGCTCCAGCCTGGGTCCTCCTCTCTACGTCTGCATCTGCAGGCGCCGCGGCAGCCGTAACCATGCGACCCAGGCGCCGCGGCAGCCGTAACCACGCGACGCAGGCGCCGCGGCAGCCGTAACCATGCGACGCAGGTGCCGTGGCCACCGTAGGCATGTGACACAGGCACTACGCTTCCCTTGCTAAAGCTTTGCTTTGTAGTGCTGTCTGCATGGAATGGCCGGTTGCACTGGTCATATTCCTTAGCGTGCTCCTCCAGGACTTTGTGAATTGAATGCACGACTGAGATCATTCCCAGAGAATCATCAATCGAACACCTACAGCAGCTTTCCGTTTGTGTGCGTTTAATCTGAGAGTGTGAGCACCTGAGCACTATGAAGTGAAGACCTTTCCCCGTCTAGTGGAAGTGAGTGCAGAGGTCAGAACTAAATATAGAGGCTACGTCATGGCGTCTGCAGTGTGCTCACATTTCTACAACACCCTCGTCGCCATCGCAAGACACGCCTGCAGAAAGAGGGGTGAGAGAACGCTCCACGGGCCGGACGTCCCGGAGGTGAAGGGCAGAGCAGTGTGTCCTGCTGAGAAGCAGGGCTGAGTCTACGCCTGTGTCTGGGGTTTAAACGCCGATGTTTCACAGCACAAAGCGTTACTCTGAGTGTGAGCACATCTTTCGCTTCGTAAGACAAGGTTACATTTACATTTACATTTACGGCATTTCGCAGACGCTCTTATCCAGAGCGACTTACAAAGGTTAAGCTTATGGTTTGCGTTTTAAAGCCGTGTGGAAACTCATAGTGCTGATGGAACGTTGTGAAGCTGACTTACAAACACACATCTGTGCACGTCGACGTGGATCACTGCTAGCCTCTGTAATGCGCTACTGGTCCGCGGAGCTGAGGGTCCGTACAGACGCAGGCCTACAGCACACAGCCCGCATGCGTCTGCAGCGCTAGCTGACGTCCCCATTTTTCCTGCCTCTCTGGAGAATTTAACAGCCAGTGTTCCACGAGATCACATTTCCTCAGGGACACCATGCCTTGTGAACCTTATCTTTCAATCTCTGCTTTAAAAAAACCCCAACAAAAGCAGGCATGTGTGTGTGTGTGTGTGGGTGGGTGTGTGTTATCCCAGGGGTACATATGCAAAGTGATTTGGTTACAGTATGAGGAAATGCTGAAATTCCTCCCAGCTGTAGTGGGGCATCAGGGCAGATGTGTTGAAACAGACATCTTCTCCATACAGATGATTGCATTCTTCTGCTTCTCTGTGTGTGCACACATATACATTATCACAAATAAGTGTGTTTTAAGATGCTCTGCATAACATCTTTAACTTGGGGGGAAATCTTTATTCTCTCAGAATGATGAGATAAAGGCTTCTCGGGACGTACAGTCTAAGACAATGGGCAACTGTGGGGCTCTCTCGCGCACACACAGGCTTATACTCTTAGAGCTCAACACTGCCATCTGGTGGCAGCTTTTGTATGCAGTTGCGTCACCTTAGAAATATGAGCAACATATGTGTACAGGCCGATCCAGATGGTGAAGACCTCTGAAGGACACGTGACGTTAACGCAGACGCACAAACACACACACACACACACGCACACACACGTAAATGCACGCTCATGCCTCTCCTCCAGTACAGCGGTCTTACATCTTTCCTGTTTGTGGTGTTTTTGTGGGATTGACTTGAAGCACCCAGTGTTGAACTCTGGGCTCAGCATGTTGACTGTTTCATAAATGAAACTTTGCACATACATTGATACAGACAGACAATATAGCCCCGTGCACACAAACTCACAAACACAAAGTATAGTTTACTTTCTAGCACTGGTATGATTGTTACAGCATTTACATTATTAACAGTACTACGAGTTTAACAACCATGAGTCTGTCTGCATAGCAGAGACACACACAATCCAGACATTAGTGCCGGATTTCCACAGACTTCATGGATCATTTATAGCAAATTAAACACTCCTGTTTTCCACTGTTGCGATGTCTTATGACCTGACCAGGCTGGATAACACAGACGGACCATCCTTGAGTTAGGGGACGCTGATTGGATGGATGGATGGTTAGCTGAGGTTAGGAATAAATGAATGATTCGATTTATATAGCGCCAATCAAGATTCCCGATTTCGCTTTACAATTTTAACACAGGTACAACTCTTACACGACCAATCACACACTGGCGAGAAGCGGCAGCCAATTGCGCACAGGACTCTCTACCGGACCCCACAGCCCCCTGGGAGACTGAATCAGGTGCAGGAAGGGCAGAGAGGACTGACCCTAGTGACAGAGCACCATCCACCACTGGGCACACAAGCACACACACATTCATGCACACACACTCAGACAACTGTTTTTATTGCACAGTCACACACTGCCAGGGACTGCCAATTTACCTAAAACCTCCATGTTTTTGGACTGTGGGAGGAAACCAGAGACCCTGGAGGAAACGCACACAGACATGGGAAGAACATGGTAACTCCACTCAGATAGAGACTTAGAGGCAAACGTGCTAACCACCAAACCACCATGTTAGGGGTTATCTGAGGTTAGGGGTTAGCTGAGGTTAGGGGCTAGGGGTTATCTGGGGATAGGTGCCGCGTGTTAGGCCTGCTCCATGCTAAATGCTGCAGGCTAACAGTGCTCAGCCTACCAGATGCTAATGTTTGCCTTACTGTGAGTCCCACCCACAACAAACAGTGGTGTCACCATGGTGACTAATCCACTGGAGAGGTTACACTCTGGCGTGGGGAAAGTTGAACTGATTGAAGCTTTACGGGCAGCCAAAGAGAGCCATACACGAAATGACTAACTAGCTAACACACATACCCATACACAAAATGACTAACTAGCTAACTAACACACATACCCATACACGAAATGACTAACTAGCTAACACACATACCCATACACGAAATGACTAACTAGCTAACACACACACTCATACACGAAATGACTAACTAGCTAACACACACACCCATACACAAATGAAATAGAACACACACCCATAACTGACTAACACAACACATCCCCATACACGAAATGACTAACTAGCTAACACACATACCCATACACGAAATGACTAACTAGCTAACACACACACCCATACACGAAATGACTAACTAGCTAACACACACACCCATACACGAAATGACTAACTAGCTAACACACATACCCATACACGAAATGACTAACTAGCTAACACACACCCATACACGAAATGACTAACTAGCTAACACACATACCCATACACGAAATGACTAACTAGCTAACACACACACCCATACACGAAATGACTAACTAGCTAACACACACACCCATACACGAAATGACTAACTAGCTAACACACATACCCATACACGAAATGACTAACTAGCTAACACACACACCCATACACGAAATGACTAACACTTCATCAACGATGCGGTTGGATAAGTGTGTTTGTGTGTCTGTGTGTGCATGTGTGTGTAAATCTCCCTACTGAAGTCTCAGCCAAAACAGATTAGAAAGTCCCAAATTACTAACCGTAGCCTCCAGCTAACCAGCCAAGCACACTAACACTAGCCTGCCTGCACGCAAATACACACACACACACACAATCGACTCATTTGGCAAATTACTGACTCACACCGCAATGAGTAGAAAACTATAGTGAGAAAGTGTGTGTTATTGAGAGGTCAGGGGTCACTGGAACTGCTGTTCACTATCAATAAGTGTTTAATAGACCCTTCAGGAGCTATTACAGCCAACTGCTGTAAACACTCACCAGAGAGAGAGTGTGTGTGTATGTGTGTGTGAGTGTGCGTGAAATGCTGTATTAAAGGAGTGAGTGACTGGCAGTGGAGCTTTTGTGACACACTGTGTGAGGAGTGAGTTAGGTAGGAGCTATGTGTGGAGTGAGTTAGGTAGGAGCTGTGTGTGGAGTGAGTTAGGTAGGAGCTGTGTGTGGTGGAGTGAGTTAGGCAGGAGCTGTAAGTAGGAGCTGTGTGTGGAGTGAGTTAGGTAGGAGCTGTGTGTGGAGTGAGTTAGGTAGGAGCTGTGTGTGGGTGAGTGGTAGGAGGAGCTAGGTAGGAGCTGTGTGAGGAGTGAGTGTGTGTGTTAGGTAGGAGCTGTGTGAGGAGTGAGTTAGGTAGGAGCTGTGTGTGGAGTGAGTTAGGTAGGAGCTGTGTGTGGAGTGAGTTAGGTAGGAGCTGTGTGAGGAGTGTGTGAGTTAGGTAGGAGCTGTGTGTGGAGTGAGTTAGGTAGGAGCTGTGTGTGGAGTGAGTTAGGTAGGAGCTGTGTGTGGAGTGAGTTAGGTAGGAGCTGTGTGTGGAGTGAGTTAGGTAGGAGCTGTGTGAGGAGTGAGTTAGGTAGGAGCTGTGTGTGGAGTGAGTTAGGTAGGTAGGAGCTGTGTGTGAGGAGTGAGTTAGGTAGGAGCTGTGTGAGGAGTGAGTTAGGTAGGAGCTGTGTGTAGAGTGAGTTAGGTAGGAGCTGTGTGAGGAGTGAGGAGTGTTTTAGGTAGGAGCTGTGTGTGAGGAGTGAGTTAGGTAGGAGCTGTGTGTGGAGTGAGTTAGGTAGGAGCTGTGTGTGGAGTGAGTTAGGTAGGAGCTGTGTGTGGAGTGAGTTAGGTAGGAGCTGTGTGTGGAGTGAGTTAGGTAGGAGCTGTGTGTGGAGTGAGTTAGGTAGGAGCTGTGTGAGGAGTGAGTTAGGTAGGAGCTGTGTGTGAGCTGTGTGTGGAGTGAGTTAGGTAGGAGCTGTGTGTGGTGAGTTAGGTAGGAGCTGTGTGTGGAGTGAGTTAGGTAGGAGCTGTGTGTGGAGTGAGTTAGGTAGGAGCTGTGTGTGGAGTGAGTTAGGTAGGAGCTGTGTGTGGAGGGAGTTAGGTAGGAGCTGTGTGTGGAGTGAGTTAGGTAGGAGCTGTGTGTGGGAGTGAGTTAGGTAGGAGCTGTGTGTGGAGTGAGTTAGGTAGGAGCTGTGTGTGGAGTGAGTTAGAGTTAGGTTGGGTAGGAGCTGTGTGAGGAGTGAGTTAGGTAGGAGCTGTGTGTGGGAGTGAGTTAGGTAGGAGCTGTGTGCTGGAGTGAGTTGTGGTAGCAGCTGTGTGAGGAGTGAGTTAGGTAGGAGCTGTGAGCTGGAGTTAGGTAGGTAGGAGCTGTGTGTGAGGAGTGAGTTAGGTAGGAGCTGTGTGAGGGGTGAGTTAGGTAGGAGCTGTGTGTGGAGTGAGTTAGGTAGGAGCTGTGTGTGGAGTGAGTTAGGTAGGAGCTGTGTGAGGAGTTTAGGTAGGAGCTGTGTGTAGAGTGAGTTAGGTAGGAGCTGTGTGTGGAGTGAGTTAGGTAGGAGCTGTGTGAGGAGTGAGTTAGGTAGGAGCTGTGTGAGGAGTGAGTTAGGTAGGAGCTGTGTGTGGAGTGAGTTAGGTAGGAGCTGTGTGAGTGAGTTAGGTAGGAGCTTGTGTGGAGGTTAGGTAGGAGCTGTGTGTGGAGTGAGTTAGGTAGGAGCTGTGTGTGGAGTGAGTTAGGTAGGAGCTGTGTGTGGAGTGAGTTAGGTAGGAGCTGTGTGAGGAGTGAGTTAGGTAGGAGCTGTGTGTGGTGTGTGTGTGTGTGTGTGGGGGGTTGTTTGTGTCTGTGTGTGTGTGTGTGTGTGTGTGTGTGTGTCTGTGTGTGTAAGTGTGTCGGTGTGTGTATGTGTGTCAGTGTGTGTATGTGTCAATGTGTGCGTGTGTCGGTGTGTGTGTATGTGTATGTGTGTGTGTGTGTGTGTGTGTGTGTGTGTGTGTGTTTGCACGCGTGTGTGTGCGTGTGTGTGTGTGTCTGTCTCCCTCTCTGGCAACAAACCAAAAAGTGGTGAACTGGACCACAGACCAACATTGCTATGGCAACAGCAATAATATTTCAGCCTGGAGGCGGGTGGTGTGTGTTGGGTGAGGTGGAAGGCGGAGTCTGCCCAGGGCTCACAGAAGGCAGAGTCTGCCTATGGCCTGTGGGTGTGGTCTGTGGGTGTGGCCAATGTGTGTGGCAGGGAAATGGAGCTTCCTACTAACAGTGAGCAGAACACAAAGAATGTCTTGATTCTGTCTCATCCAGTCTAACAGATCATAGTTTTATGTGGTTTAATGAGAAATCTAGGGCTGTGGGTGTGGCCTATGGGTGTGGGCTGTGGGTGTGGCATATGGGTGTGGGCTGTGCATTTGGGCATTCTAGTTATGTTCCATCTCTGAAAGTGGATCTTCTAATACTGATTTCATACAAAATGTCTCTGGGACTTCTCTCTCTCACTCCCTCCCTCTCTCTCTCTCTCTCTCCCTCCCCCTCCTTTCTCTCTCTCCCTCTCTCTCACTCTTTCTCTCTCTCTCTCTCACTCTCTCTCCCTCTCACATGCATGAGAGCCAGAGTCAGACTCGGTGAGCTAAACACAGCTACAGTACGTCAAGAAGCCCCCAACACACACACACACACGCACACACACACGCACACACACACACACACATAGTGGGCAATAATGTCAAATAGAATAGTGAGACAGTACCAAACCAACAGCTCCCCTTGGGGTGATATGGAGAAGTGCTCACACACACCAACATTTGGGATGTCTCCACCCATCTCTGCCCTCTGCGTTGCTGAGCGGCCCGGCGTGGTCGGAATAGCACTTTTAGCAACGAAGGCAGAGGAGGTTTGGGCCACACACACACACACACACACACACACTCTAGACATCCAGGACAGACTGCTGAAAGACTGTGTTGAGTATGTGGTCTGTAGTTTTCCACTAAAAATGCCAACTTTTCCCCAAAAATGTCAACTTTCCTTCACCCATATGTGTCCGGAGCAGTGATGCCTCTCCAGACCTGCCTATTACAAACGGTGTTTAAGCAGGCGAGTTACAAGCATTGGTTACATTAATAATACAATGACAGCTCTCTTATACTTGGAATAGCTGCTTCAATAACAACTCAGAGTTTCCTTATGTATGTGGTTAAGACACACACAGCACACAAATCTGAACTACCACTGTGAAATATTTGTGGTGAGGTACACACACACACACACACACACACACATACACACACACACACCCAAACACACACACACACTTTACTGATCAGTCATATTTGCCCTTGGGTCATGACCTATCTGACCTACCTGACCTAGCTGATCTACCTGATCTACCTGACCTACCTGATCTACCTGATCTACCTGATCTACCTGACTGAACAAGCAGACTGGGTAGCGCTGTGGTCAGTACGGCAGGGAGAAACAGTACGGCAGCGAGTGGACACGACTTCTCCAGAGGCTCTAAGAGAGAAGGTCTTCTGGTGGACCTCCCTCAGTGTGGACCTCAGTGTGGACCTCCCTCAGTGTGGACCTCCCCTCAGTGTGGACCTCCCTCAGTCTGGACCTCAGTGTGGACCTCAGTGTGGACCTCCCTCAGTGTGGACCTCCCTCAGTCTGGACCTCAGTGTGGACCTCCCTCAGTGTAGACCTCCCCTCAGTGTGGACCTCCCTCAGTGTGGACCTCAGTGTGGACCTAAGTGTGGACCTCCCTCAGTGTGGACCTCCCTCAGTGTGGACCTCAGTGTGGACCTCCCTCAGTGTGGACCTCAGTGTGGACCTCAGTGTGGACCTCCCTCAGTGTGGACCTCAGTGTGGACCTCAGAGTGGACCTCCCTCAGTGTGGACCTCAGTGTGGACCTCCCCTCAGTGTGGACCTCCCCTCAGTGTGGACCTCCCTCAGTGTGGACCTGAGTGTGTGTCTTTGTACTGGAAAAGGCTGTTCTTGTGGCAGACAGACAGATTGACAGACAGACAGGCAGGCAGTGTTTAGACTGAGGAGCCCTGTCGGTACTTCTGTGGAGCATGACAGCTATGACCAACACTTTAGGGGCCAACGATATACGTCTGCGGCAGTCCGAAGTGACTAAAGCTAATATTAAAGAGGTGGTTAAACTGGCCCAGACGATGTCCGATGCAGTAATTTGCTCTGGTCCCATCCCAATGCGGCGCGGGCGATGAGCAATACAGCAGGCTCACGGCGTTAAACCGTTGGATGTCTGAGTGGTGTAACGAAAATCATGTGGGCTATATTGACAATTATAGAATATTCGAGGGCAAGCCTGGTCTTTTAGGCAGGGATGGTGTCCACCCCACTCGGGATGGCGCCGCCCTGCTTTCCTGCAGCATAGCCCATAGCCTGTTAATTAGTCGGCAGAGTAGTATTAGGAGCTGCTGACAATCCAGAGTCCTCGACCAGGCCGCAGACAAATCGGCTTACCCGACTGTCTGCACGCTGCCAAAAAGGCGTCACCAAGTTCCTATAGGATTGAGACTGTGTCTGTGCCCCGCGTTAAATTCAATCATAGGAAAATTAAAATAGTCCGTCCAAAGTTTTTAACTACTATTCAAACCTCGCATCCAATTATTAGTAGCAATATAACCAATCTGAAAATCGGATTACTCAATATTCGATCGCTCAATTCTAAAGCAACTATTGTGAACGAGATTATAAACGACCAGAAAATTGATATTTTATGTCTCACAGAAACCTGGATTCGATCTGGCGAATATTTAACTTTAAATGAGGCCACACCTGTGGGATACAGTTATATTCATAGACCAAGATTGTTAGGCAGAGGAGGAGGAATATGCATAATCTACAGAAATTCTTTAGAAGTCCACCAGAAACACTATGATCTCTCCAATTCGTTTGAGATGCTATCTATTAATATAACTAATCCGGCTACAAACAATGACACTCTCTCACTCACTAATGTGTACAGACCGCCAGGGCCCTACTCAGACTTTATAAACGATTTCAGTAATTTTGCAGCAAATTTAGCAGTACGTAGTGACAAAATAATAATGGTAGGAGACTTTAACATACACTTTGAGAAGGCAGAGGATCCGCTGAAAAGGGCATTTAGTTCGATATTGAACTCTGTCGGTATTATTCAAAATGTCACGGGACCTACTCATTATCACAATCATACTTTAGATTTGATTTTGACGCTGGGTACCGACGTAGCTAATATAAATAAATTTCCGCAAACCACAGCAATCTCCGATCACTATCTAATCTCATTCGAGCTACATCTTAACCTAAATACCCGCCAGTCTCCTCGGAATTGTTTAAAACGCTCGATAAATTCGTAAACCGCCACACAGTTTACTGAAACCCTCCCAGATTTAACGACTTTAGCCAACTCGCCAACAGATCCAGAGGGGTTAGACAGTTTAACCGACTGCTTAGAGAATACTTGTAGATCAGCTCTAGATATAGTAGCTCCATTCAAACATAAAAAGGTCAGACTTAAAAAGCTCGCCCGTGGTACACCGACCAAACTCGTAATTTAAAACAAATAGCACGTAAATTAGAGCGGAACTGGCGCTCTACTAAGCTGGAAGTATTCCACTGTGCCTGGAAGGATAGCCTTATTGAATACAAAGCGGCACTTACTAAAGCACGGTCAACATACCTAGCCTCACTGATCGAAAAAAAAAAAAATAATCCTAGATTTCTTTTCAGTACTATTTCTAAACTTACAAAAAATCAAACCAGCGCTGAACATCAGATTCCAGGGAACCTAACTAGTAATGTATTTATGGATTTCTTTGATAATAAAATAGAGAATATTAGACTAAATATAAATCCTTTTATAGGTAATTCATCTGGTTTGTCATCTGGATTGGCTGATATTGAACAAAATCTAGCATTAGAAGAAAAGCTTGAAGCTTTTCATCCACTCCCACAACTAGAATTGGAGAAAATAATTTCATCGTTAAATTCTACTACTTGCACATTAGACTCGATTCCCTCTAAATTACTCAAAGAGGTTTTACCAGTTGTAATCGAACCTCTTTTAAATATAGTAAACTCATCCATCACAATGGGTCACATGCCCAGATCCTGTAAACTAGCAGTCATTAAACCCCTGATCAAGAAACCAAATCTTGATCCTAATGTACTATCTAGCTACAGACCCATCTCGAACCTATCATTTATATCCAAGATCATAGAAAAAGCTGTGGCCAAACAGTTATGCTTATATCTGCACAGGAACCACATATTTGAAAAATTCCAATCTGGATTTAGGCCCCACCACAGCACTGAAACAGCACTAGTTAAAGTAACAAATGATCTCCTTCTTGCCTCTGATCAAGGTTATGTATCTCTATTAGTGCTTCTCGATCTTAGTGCAGCCTTCGACACAATAGATCACAAGATCCTGCTAGAAAGGTTAGAAAACTGGGTTGGAATCTCGGTACAGCCCTTTCATGGTTTAATTCTTACTTAACCAATCGCTATCAGTTTGTAGAGCTCAATAATATTCCCTCCAAACACTCAGAAGTGAAATATGGAGTCCCGCAAGGCTCCATCCTAGGACCACTATTATTTACATTATATATGTTACCATTAGGAATAGTTATAAATAAACATGGTGTCAACTTTCACTGCTATGCAGATGACACCCAACTTTATATATCAGCCAAACCTGATGACAAATCCAGATTAGGAAAAATTGAGGCCTGCGTAAGCGATATTAAATGTTGGATGTCGCTAAACTTCCTCCACCTTAATGGTGACAAAACAGAGGTTCTCCTTCTGGGCCCAAAGGCCACAAGACAGAAAATACCAGATCTAATGTTAAATCTTGCAGATTACCCCATTACTCCTGGCTCGGTAGCCAAAAATCTCGGCGTCTTATTCGACTCTGACCTATCATTTGATAAATACATAGATAATACTACCAGGATAGCTTTTCTACATCTCCGTAACATTGCCAAGTTAAGAAATGCATTATCCCAGCATGATGCAGAAAAACTAGTACACCTCTTTGTTAGCTCCAGATTAGATTATTGTAACTCGTTACTGTCAGGATGTTCAAATAGGAATATAAATAAACTTCAAGTAGTTCAAAATGCCGCAGCCAGAGTTCTAACTAGAACTAGGAAATTTGAACATATCAGCCCAGTCTTATCGGCCCTGCACTGGCTCCCAGTAAAATTCGTATTGATTTTAAAATTATTCTATTGACTTATAAAGCACTGCATGGACTTGCTCCTGACTACCTCCAAGAGCTTATCTCTTATTATGAACCCCGCGACCACTACGATCCCAAGGTGCTGGCCTCTTATTAGTTCCATCAATTAATAAGGTAACAGCAGGGGAAGAGCCTTTTCTTATAAGGCCCCCCAACTATGGAATAGTCTTCCAGAATGTGTCCGGGACTCTGGTACAGTCTCAATCTTTAAGTCTAGGTTGAAAACTTACTTGTTTGATCTAGCATTTGGTAATTAATGTGCCCCTTTAGATAAGGTAACAGATCCAGGGGTTCATGGGTAAAGGGTTTTTATGGCAAACTGGGGCGCTGGTGCTGTCATCCTATCACTGCACGCGGTCACTCAAGTTTGTCGACGGTGTAGTGGATGGATGCCAGTGTCTCAGGATGCTCCCAAGTCTGTGTTACCTTCTGGTTCTGCCCTTTAGCTAGGCTGTAATAATTTAATTGCCGGAGTCGCTGCCACACTCCAGAAATGCTTACATTTACTTTGTCTAACATATTCCATATAGAACTAATTGTCCCTCTTCTTCCCAATGGCTGCCCGAGAAATACCGGGACAAGGAGAGACGAGCCTTTCCCCTGTTACCCACCCCATACAAGCATCTAGGAGATGGTCTGGCTTGCCAGTGGATGTGCCGATGCCGTGGTTGGATGTGCCATTATCGCAAGAGGACGTGCTGATACCAACCCCCACCTGAGGCTCATCTACTCTGAAGGGACTGTGACTACTCGGCCTGGAATTAGAATCATAACTACAGGACTATATCTGGACTATACCTAAACTGTGAATGTGGACATTGCTAGCGGGCCGCCCAATGGAGGATGGGTTCCCTTTTGAGTCTTGGTCCTCCCAAGGTTTCTTCCTAAATTCCTGCCATCTTAGGGAGTTTTTCCTTGCCACTGTCGCCTTTGGCTTGCTCATTAGGGATCTGGACCCACGCAATTTGTAAAGCTGCTTTGTGACAACATGTGTTGTAAAAAGCGCTATATAAATAAAATTGAATTGAATTGAATATGACTGGACGGGCCGTGACCTCCACACTGAGCCCACGCTTGCGGTCTGCAGGTGCAGGGCCACGTGTCCAGAGATGATCACGTGTCCAGAGATGATAACGTGTCCAGAGATGACCACATGTCCAGAGATGATCACGTGTCCAGAGATGACCACATGTCCAGAGATGATCACGTGTCCAGAGATGACCACATGTCCAGAGATGATCACGTTTCCCGAGATGATCACGTCTCCCGAGATGATCACGTGTCCAGAGATGATCACGTATCTGGATCTGACCACGTGGCCGCTTACACACATGTGCGAGACAGGAGACTCACGAGGGAACGGTGAGATGAACGATGAAGGAATGAAAGCCAGTCTGTTTCAAAAGAATAAAAAATCCATCTGCTTCCAATATGTGTCTGACATTGAGCTTTCCAGCCGTCTGTCTGTTCATCAGTGGGGCTCCCACACTAAAACGACACACACACTTCTGGAGGTGAACAGTGACTGGAGCTGGAACTCACACGGCCTTCTAGTCAAACTCCTCCTCTCTCAGACTGACGGTTCTCATGTGTAGCTCTGTGATCAGGAGTTCAGGAGCACTGTCACCCGCAGACTCACACCCAGGCTCACCCCCAGGTCTCTCTCTAGCCTCACCCCCAGTCTCACCCCCAGGTCTCTCTCCAGTCTCACCCCCAGTCTCACCCCCAGGTCTCTCTCCAGCTTCACCCCCAGTCTCACCCCCAGGTCTCTCTCCAGTCTCACCCCCAGGTCTCTCTCCAGCTTCACCCCCAGTCTCACCCCCAGGTCTCTCTCCAGTCTCAACCCCAGTCTCAACCCCAGTCTCACCCCCAGGTCTCTCTCCATTCTCACCCCCAGGTCTCTCTCCAAGGTCTCTCCCCAGTCTTACCCCCAGTCTCTCTTCTGCTCTGGTCTGCTTATCTGTAATTATGAGCTATGAGCTATATTTGTGTAGGCCCATGAAATGAAGAGAAGACTGGCTGAGTGTGTGTGCATGGGAGTGTGTGTGTATATCTGTGTATGTGTGTGTATGCGTGTGTGTGTGTGTATGTATGTGTGTGTATGGGTGTGTGTGTGTATGCATGTGTGTGTATGTGTGTGTGTGTGTATGTGTGTGTGTGTGTGTGTGTGTGTGTGTGTGTGTGTGTGTGTGTGTGTGTGTATGAAGAGAGAATGAAACAGGCTCTCTTTTGTTTTTCTCAAAATAATAAAACTTGGTTCCCTAATGAGCTCATTCCTCATTCAGGGGCAATTGAGCGGTCACTGTCCACACACACACACACACACACACACACTCAACACAGATACACACACACACTCAACACAGATACACAAACACACACTCAACACAGATACACACACACACACTCAATATACACACACACACACACACACACAACACACAGATACACACACACACACTCAATACACACACACACACACACACACACACACACAATACACACACACACTCACATACACACACACACACACACACACAACACAGATACACACACACACACTCAACACAGATACACACACACACACACACACACACTCAACACAGATACACACACACACACACAACACAGACACACACACACACTCAATATACACACACACACACACACACTCAATATACACACACACACACTCAACACAGATACACACACTCAATATACACACACACACACACTCAACGCAGATACACACACACACACACACACTCAATATACACACGCACTCACTCAACATACACACACAACATACATGCAATAGACACAACACACACAAACACACACACACAGTTGTAGTCTATTGGTGGCCGTGCTCTCTGGAGTGACGTATTATGACATGCTTCACTCCTTTTCTACAGAATGATGTCATTGTTGTTTTTCATGCTGTCATTACAGTGCACACGAACACAGACACACACACACACATGCACACATACATACACACACACATACACACACACTGTTCATACGCCAGTGGAGTGTGGGTTAGCTGTTGGTTAAACCTCAGTAGACGGTGGTGCTGTTTGGATGAAGTCACCAAACATCTGGAGAATGACACATTTACTCAAAATCACAGATCTCTCCCTTTCTCACTGTTACACACACACACACACACACCTGCCCAACAGCACTCAGCTCCCTACAAAACACCTCTCAGACTGCACTGCCATAATTTAGAAATATAAATATCACTATTTTCAAGTGTTTTCTGAAGAGCACATACGCATTGAAGCCAGACAATAGGACTCCAGGAAGGAGTTCAGCATGGAGTCCTAAAGGGTGACCTGAGTAATAATAATAATATAATCCACAATATGACTACAAATAAAGCACATGGATCTGATCCCGAGAGAGTGGGAAAGGTGTGTGTGTGTGTGTTTGTGTGTGTGTCAGGACTGAATGACACATGTCCTGCCCATCACAGCACACATGGCTGGTTGTGGAGTGACTTTAGTATCTTCATTTGTTCACTCTTTACATACACAACCTGCCACTGGGCCAATGGGACATCACACATTACCCCACACTGCTGACATCACACATTACCCCACACTGCTGACATCACACATTAACCCACACTGCTGACATCACACATTAACCCACACTGCTGACATCACACAGCAGCCTATGAGTATAAATCCTGACAGGTATATTGTATTAGGCTGCCACTCCTCTATGACATCACGTCATAAATGACCATATGCTAATCTGACCAGGAGCCCCTGAGCCTGAATACAGGATAACTGCAGCTCGGATGGTAATCACGTCAACCAACAAGACAGGCACTCATTCCCCAGCCACTCCCCCTCTACCCTCCAGCCCCTCCCCTCTCTACTCCCAAGCCCCTCCCTCTCTACTCCACAGCCCCTCCCCTCTCTACTCCCCAGCCCCTCCCTCTCTACTCCCCAGCATCTCCCCCCTACTCTCAAGCCCCACCCCCCTCTACTCCCCAGCCCCTCCCCCTCTACTCCCCAGCCCCTCCCCTCTCTACTCCCCAGCCCCTCCCCCTCTACTCCCCAGCCCCTCCCACCTCTGCCTCTAGCACTTGAAGCCATTGATCCAGATGCTGCTGGATGACTTCCAAACAGGAAGCTGAACACAAGGAGTTCTGTGTGTGTGTGTGTGTGTGTATTTGTGTGTGTTTCTGTATTCATGTCAGTAAAAATCTCATTGTGTGCATTACAGTGTTTCCACAGTACAGTCTTACCTCATTGTCTTCACTTCCTTGGCACTAATGGAGAGGGAGGGTGTGAGAACATATGTGTGTGTGTGTGTGTGTGTGTCTCTTCTTTCCCTCCCTCTCTTTATATTGTGACCTACAAATGGAACCTTTGTGTTATACACTGTTATATACATTGTGTCTAAGTGTGTGTAGCCTGAGTGTGTGTGACTACAGGAGTGATTTTTGGTGATCTCAGAGATAAGACGACCTTCATGACCCTTAACATGACCTTCATGACCCTTAGCATGACCTTCATGACCCTTATGAGTGTATTAAGGAAACATCATGTCCTTCTCCTATGGTTCCATATTCACTAAAACAGGGTAATCTCTCTTCCTCTCTCTCTCCGTATCACACACAATCAAAAACCCTATCTCAAAAAAGATCTCCTACATACATTGAGGCTGGTATAGCAGACCTGTCTCACAGCCTAGAGGCTGGTAGCATAGCAGACCTGTCTCACCGGCTGATGGGCTGGAGTACCTGGCCTGACAGGCGTGAGACTATGACACCACATGAAGCATGAAGGCCCTGATAATCAGTGGGAAAGGTCAAAAGGTCACTCACCTAGAAGCACACACACACACACACACACACACACAGGCCAACCACAAGTCCTGCTCAAACACAGGGGATGAATTATACTGAACTGAGGTGGTTGAAGCAGAAACTTGAGCTTCCTCAGTGTGTAAAGCACCGCCATCTTTATAACAGTTCTACTGTCCAGCTTTCTCTTACGACAGCTTAAGTTCAGCTCCATGGTACCCACCCTAAAACCTCACTGAGCCATGACATGTGACTGAATCATTCACGTGAAGAAAGAGCAGACCACAGCTATGAGTCAAACGTGAGTTAAACGTGAGAGTCAAACATGAGAGTTAAACGTGAGAGTTAAAAGTGAGTGTTAAAGGTTTGTACTCACCAGCACATGGAGATAAAGTTTCCGCCACTACACCAGTCCAAGGCACCACAAACCTCTGGTTCTCGTTCTCTCTCCCTCCTTCTCCTTCTAAACTCCCTCCTGCTCGGTTGGGCTCCCTCCCATCTCTCTGTGTCTCTCAATACAAGGCTTCCTCTCTCTCTCTCCCTCTCTCTCTTTCCCTCCCTCTCTCTCTCTGCCTCTCTCTCTCTGTCTCTCTCTCACTCCCTCTCTCTCTCTGTCTCTCTCTCCCCCTCTCTCTCACTGCCTCAATCTCCCTCACTCTCTCCTTCTATCTTTCTTTCTTTTCTCTGAGTCTAGAAGAGAGAACAATGCATGACAGCTGGAGTAAGTTGGAGCCACAGAGTGCCACGTATAAATCACAATGTAATTCTCTCGAGGGCACACATACACACACACACACTCACACACACACAGGCGTGCACACACACACACACACACACACACACACACACACACATACACACACAGTGCACAGCTGTGGTCCCTGAGGTGAATATATGAACATGCAACATCCTTGGCTGAGGCGGACTCTATGCTGATTGGCTCCTATGGGATGATTGGCATTTCCTGTTACTGTTAACTCTTGCCAGCATCCTCCCACACACATGAAAACACAGCCTGGGGTCTCATACACACACTCACACACTCACACACACACACACACACTCACAAACAACGCATGCGTCCCTCTACCTCTGGGATGGGTACTGATTTATAAATGGCCCACATACAACGAGCACGGGAGAGAAACCCGACACTGCGAGAAGTTACCAGGCTGAGTTACACTGTGGGCCTCCTTAAAATATAAAGGAGTAGAAACAGAGAAAGAGAGAAAACAGAACAGAGAGAAAAGGGATGAAGAAAGAAAGAAATAAAGACAGAAAGAAAGAATGGAAGAATGAAAGATGGCAGGACAATGAGAAAGTGAAACATTAGAAATTCTGCCTCTCATGTCAGTCTGCCGGCCCCCCACACACATACACACACATACACACACACATACATGCATAAACACACACACACACACCCCAACCCACTCCCACCTCATTCTGATAGGCTGCAGTACCCACATCTCCAGCTGCCCTAACCCAACTGTATGTGTAGCACACACAACACCCAACACACATCACACAACATACAACACACATCACACAACATACAACACACATCACACAACACACAGAAGTGAAATAGACCCCCGCTGGTCATTGGCCTGTTTACACAATATTTACAACAGCCAATACTCATCTCCCATAGAGCAGAAACATGACTCATCTTAATGATGCAATGGGTGGTAACCAATCACATGATGATGTAAGTGGCTTACAATATGTACTGCAAAATATTTGTTAAATATTAACTTCATAACCAGAGACAAAAATACAAATATAAATTTGCCATGAAGTCAAAAAAACAACTAAGGAATTCTTTCCTGAAGCTATGGCAAGAACGCCGGCTTTACCGACCAATCACACGCCTCGCCGTCGCCTAGGCGACATCTCGCCAATAAAGCTGCTGGAAAATGTGACAGCCGTGTATCCTCGGAGTGAGGAAGAGTGAGGAAGAAGAGTGTGGAGGAAGAGTGTGCGGAGAGAGTGGAGAGTGTGTGTGGAGAGAAAGTGTGGAGAGAGTGTGTGCTGCGTGGTGGTCCAGATCAGTCCCGTCCCAGTGTCTCTCTCTCTGAGTGTCTCTCTCTCTGAGTGTCTCTCTCTCTGAGGTCTGGCTCGAAACCTCGGCCACGAGACACGAGACAGCAGCAGAGTGGCAAAGGGGTCAGACTGGCACAGAGTTGCCATGACTACAACTCAGACCAGAGCTGTAAAAACCGGATCTGTACAAACCGGATCTGTATAACCCAAAGCTAAAGTCAAAACCGTGATTCTGGTTTATTGATGCTCGCTCAGACTCCAAGAGCAGAGGGCCCGACTGCTGGGGCAATGCCAGGTATAGGGATTAGGGAATATTAATAGGGATTAGGGGAAATTAATAGGGATTAGGGAATATTAATAGGGATTAGGGAATATTAATAAGGAATATGGAATATTAATAGAGAATAGGGAATATTAATAGGGAATAGGGAATATTAAGAGGGATTAGGGAATATTAATAGGGAATAGGGAATATTAAGAGGGATTAGGGAATAGGGTCACCTCACCTGACATTACACACGTGTACCACTCACCCACCCTACGCAGCTTGTCTGGAACACGTCTGAGCTGTGCAGGTGTGCAGGCAGTGTGCTGCTGTGTTGGGTGTGCGGTATTCCTGGGACTGTGTGTGCGGTTTTCCTGGGACTGTGTGTGCGGTATTTCTGGGACTGTGTGTGCGGTATTCCTGGGACTGTGTGTGCGGTTTTCCTGGGACTGTGTGTGCGGTTTTCCTGGGACGGTGTGTGCGGTATTTCTGGGACCGTGTGTGCGGTATTCCTGGGACTGTGTGTGCGGTTTTCCTGGGACTGTGTGTGCGGTTTTCCTGGGACTGTGTGTGCGGTATTTCTGGGACTGTGTGTGCGGTATTTCTGGGACTGTGTGTGCGGTATTTCTGGGACTGTGTCTCAGGGACGCTGGAGCTACAAAAGTTCAGTCTGTGTGCAGTCAAAAGATCTTTTACATGACATATTCACACTGGCTCCAAAACATGATTCATGAAGAAAAAGGACAGAAACCCAGCGAATCATATCAGTGAGTCAAGTGGGCAAAGAGTTTAAAAAATGATCAGAGCAACAGTACAAACCTCAAAAATCAACATACTGGCCAACTGCTCTGTAGCTCTGCCAGTGCGAATGTAAACATCCCAGTTAACCCAGTAATCCCCGACTGGGCATTTTGTCCAGTGGGCTGCGCTAACCTGCTAAACAAGCAAATATGCTAGCAGTACGCCAGCCCTTATGCTTGTGTGAGTGTCGCGGGTAAAGCAGTGTTGATGTCCACACGTCTGGGTCTCTGCTGGGTGTAGAGTCTCCCAGCCAGAAACATCCAGCCAATAGCTGTCCTCTGTTCAACAGGTGTGCTACGGGTGCACAATGTTTTGAAAAAATTAATTAGCATAGTGGGTTCTGTGCATAAATAGCAATACGACAGCAGACATCTGGCAAAAGTCAGACAGTCCTGCACATAACTGTCTGCCCTTTTACTGAATGTATCTTCTAACATACATTTTGCATTTTAAGCTTCTGCACCCAGACGGAACCAAAATCCCACATATGCTGACATCCTGAAAGTAATTCTTATTGGGTGGCTTGTACTAAAATTGAGAGTAGTCTAAACCAATCAGAGTGCTCTAGACACGCTGAAGTGTCTGTTGTTGCTGTGACCGGCACCCTGCCGCTGGGCAGATTGCTGTTTCAGCACAGGATTTGAATATGTCTTCTCTCACGTCTGGATATGACAGAGAAAAACAAGTCAGTCTAATTAAACGCACACACACACACACACACACACACACACACACACACACACGCACGCACACACACACACACACACACACACACACACACACACACACACACACACACACACACACACACACACACACACACACACACACACACACACACACACACACACACACACACACACACACACACACACACACACACACACACACACACACACACACACACACGCACACACACACACACACACACACACACACACACACACACACACACACACACGTTCTATCACTCCTGTTCTATCACTCCTGTTCTATCACTCCTGTTCTGTTATTACTGTTCTATCACTCCTGTTCTGTTATTACTGTTCTATCACTCCTGTTCTATCACTCCTGTTCTGTTATTACTGTTCTATCACTCCTGTTCTATCATTACTGTTCTATCACTCCTGTTCTATCACTCCTGTTCTATCATTACTGTTCTATCACTCATGTTCTATCATTACTGTTCTATCACTCCTGTTCTATCACTCCTGTTCTATCACTCCTGTTATATGACTCCTGTTTTATCACTCCTACCAGTGGTGGTATGAAGTATGCTTAATTTATATTCATGTTAATTTCAGTGGAAGTGTTACACAGCATAACTCAGCAAATATATCTACACAACACTCCAACATAAATATATATATATATATATATATATATATATATATATATATATATATATATATATTTGTATGTGTTTATATACACACACACACAACACTGCCACACCACAAAGTCTCTCTCTGAAGGCTCTCTCAGTGTCTACATGGGGACCCCTAGAGGAACAATTTGTCCTGATCTACAGAGAAAACAAACATGATGTCTGTTGGCTTTGCTGGATGAGAGCATGGACATACACACACACACACACACACACGCACACATACTCACACACACACACACACACACAAGCACACACACACCAGTATCAAAATGCCAAACTTCAAAATGTTCATACCATCGGCTTTGCCAGCCATTTATGTAGGTGAAATTCTACCACACACACAAACCTGAAACACTCACAAAGCTGATAGTGTATCCAGTGAATACCTCTGTACCTCCGTCTTTATTTGAACAAAAGCTCTCATGAATATTAAACAAGCAGCCATGGAGGAATTTAGCAGGGATGTGCTACTTAGGGCAATTTATATGTAAATGAGTGACACTGTGTGTGTGTGTGTTCATGTGTGTATAGGCATGTGTGTGTGCAAGTGCACATGGGGAATATGCTTAACCTTTTGTCCTAAAATTTTCAATCTTTAATGACACTAACAGTATTTGAGAAAGAAAAGGTATAGACAATCTACAGAAAGCATGAGAGGAAGAGATAGAGGGGGAGAGAAATAGAGAGAAAGAGAGAGGGGGGAATTGAGGGGGAGAAAGAGGGAGAGAGAGAGAGGAAGGATTGCGGGGGAGAGACAGAGGGAGAGAGAGGGGGGATTGAGGGGAGAGAGGGAGAGAGACAGAGGGGTATAGAGAATAAAGAAGAGCAGATAGCCAGTAGATGGCAGCAGTGCATTGTTAAAGTTAATGTAAAAGAAACCTTGTATTTGAAGACCTACCAAATGAACACTTTCTCTGACACACACCAACACACACACAAACACATGCATACACACACACATACACACACAAACAGACACATACACACACACATACACACACACACACACACACACACACACACACACACACACACACACACACACACACACACACACACACACACACACACACACACACACACACACACACACACACACACACACACACACACACACACACACACACACACACACACACACACACACACACACACACACAGTGGAGGTCTGTAGCTCTACTGTGTGTGTGTTCTGTAGCTCTACTGTGTGTGTGTTCTGTAGCGCTACTGTGTGTGTGGTCTGTAGCTCTACTGTGTGTGTGTTCTGTAGCTCTACTGTGTGTGTGTTCTGTAGCACTACTGTGTGTGTGGTCTGTAGCTCTACTGTGTGTGTGTTCTGTAGCTCTACTGTGTGTGTGTTCTGTAGCGCTACTGTGTGTGTGTTCTGTAGCGCTACTGTGTGTGGTCTGTAGCTCTACTGTGTGTGTGTGTTCTGTAGCTCTACTGTGTGTGTGTGTTCTGTAGCTCTACTTTGTGTGTGGTCTGTAGCTCTACTGTGTGTGTGGTCTGTAGCTCTACTGTGTGTGTGTGTTCTGTAGCTCTACTGTGTGTGTGTTCTGTAGCTCTACTGTGTGTGTGGTCTGTAGCTCTACTGTGTGTGTGTGTTCTGTAGCTGTACTGTGTGTGTGTTCTGTAGCTCTACTGTGTGTGTGGTCTGTAGCTCTACTGTGTGTGGTCTGTAGCTCTACTATGTGCGTGTGTTCTGTAGCTCTACTGTGTGTGTGGGTTCTGTAGCTCTACTGTGTGTGTGTTCTGTAGCTCTACTGTGTGTGTGTTCTGTAGCTCTACTGTGTGTGTGTTCTGTAGCTCTACTGTGTGTAGATAAGTGATGTGATTTTGCAGAAACATACAGAGGCCATCTGTGAGGGGACAGGTGAACATTTACCAGCTGGGCTCTCTTATCCTGGGCTCTCTTATCCTGGGCTCTCTTATCCTGGGCTCTCTTATCCTGGGTTCTCTTATCCTGGGCTCTCTTATCCTGGGCTCTCTTATCCTGGGCTCTCTTATCCTGGGTTCTCTTATCCTGGGCTCTCTTATCCTGGGCTCTCTTATCCTGGGCTCTCTTATCCTGGGCTCTCTTATCCTGCTACCAAAGAACTTGAGATGACATAAGAGCTACGAAATCATGCACCAATAACCCTTTACATTAAGACCTTTACATTACAACCTTTATTTAACGACCTTTATATTAAGACCTTTACATTAAGACATTTGTAGTAATACCTTTGTATTAAGATCTTTGTAGTAATACCTTTATAATAAGACATTTACAATACGACCTTTAAATTAACACCTTTACATTAAGGCCTTTAAATTAAGACCTTCATATTAAGACCTTTACATTACTACCTTTACATTATGGCATTTACACTAAGACCTTTACATTACTACCTTTACATTATGGCATTTACATTAAGACCTTTACATTACTACCTTTACATTAAAACCTTTGTAGCAGGAATTTCAGGTGTTTGTATATATAATGAAAGAAGAGGAGGAGGAGCTCTGTTAGAAACGCTGTTATATTGTCTACAGAAAGAAAGAAGGTACATGCACACACACACACACACACATGGGAGGCACATGGGCTTGTTTACACACAGGAAGTTGCACCCAAGGTTTAATCCACATGTTATGACACTACATGAAGCAAACACATTTTGAGGGTGCTACTCACACACACTCCCCTCACGCACACTCCCCTCACACACACTCCCCTCACATACTCCCCTCACACACTCCCCTCTCACACACTCCCCTCACACACACTCCCCTACCGGCTGCTGTATGTAATGTTCTTTTATGTCTCGTCCTTCACTGGTGGAGTCAGATGAACTGGCTCTTTATTCATTAATGATTTCAGAGCTGAACGTGTCACATTCGGTTCAACCTTCCTACTCCTAAATCCTAGAACTATGATCATCCATCACCATGGCAACCACAGAGCCAAAGACGAAGTCAGGTGAAGAGTGATTTCTAAAGTCTGTGTGTGTGTGTGTGTATGTGTGTGTGTGTGTGTGTGTGTTCAACACTGGGAAGGTCTTTCCAGCTCTCTATCCGAGCAGCTCAGCCGTTTCACAAACTCCTGCTTCCACCACAGCAGCACAGCCCCACTGTGGCCACACAGCACAGCTCCACTGTAGCCACACAGCCACATAGCACAGCCTCACTGTGGCCACACAGCACAGCCCCACTGTGGCCACAAAGCCACACAGCACAGCCCCACTGTGGCCACACAGCACAGCTCCACTGTGGCCACAAAGCACAGCCCCACTGTGGCCACACAGCACAGCTCCACTGTGGCCACAAAGCACAGCCCCACTTTGGCCTCAGCGGCACAGCCCCACTGTGGTCACACAGCACAGTCCCACTGTAGCCACACAGCCACATAGCACAGCCTCACTGTGGCCACACAGCACAGCCCCACTGTAGCCACACAGCCACATAGCACAGCCCCACTGTGGCCACACAGCACAGCTCCACTGTAGCCACACAGCCACATAGCACAGCCTCACTGTGGCCACACAGCACAGCCCCACTGTGGCCACACAGCACAGCTCCACTGTAGCCACACAGCCACATAGCACAGCCCCACTGTGGCCACACAGCACAGCCCCACTGTGACCACACAGCACAGCCCCACTGTGGCCACACAGCACAGCCCCACTGAGGAACTCACTCCTCCAAATGACACCATGCTTTTACCTGCTCGTGTGAATAAACACTCAAATGAACCTTGATGAATAGATGCTGAATAGGACAAAACAATCAGATATGGAAGGGAGAGAGGGAGAGAGAGAGAGAGAGAGAGAGAGAGAGAGAGAGAGAGAGAATGGCGATATAGAGAAACATCGAGAATATTAATTTGAATTTCTGGGCCACTAAATGCTGCAGGGTTTTGTGGAACCTGGTAAAGACCAGTTGTCATTAATGAGCTGTGGAGGGTTCCGCCCACATGGTGTGTGTCTCCTCCTGTGAGGAGGGGAGAAGTCCTGCTGTAACCCTGAAGCTCTCAGACTGTCCAGCAGAGGGCGCCTCCACCCCCACCACACCACCACCACACCACCCGCCTCTCTCAGAGTGCACCAGCACTTTAAGTCACATCATCAATCACAATGCTGGTGCTATACAGGCTTGTGTGTGTGTGTGTGTGTGTGTGTGTGTGTCCAGCCTCTAAAGTCCAGCCTCTCTGACCGGATTATCCCTCTATCTGTAATTAAAGTTAACCATGGAGAACGGCACTGCCCCCAAATCATGGTATCCATATTTTATCACACGCACTTGCAGACACACACACACAAAGACACACACACACACACAATGCCTGCACAAGCACTCAAAACACACGTAGAGATGTGATGGAATTTATTCTTTATCACTTGGCTTGAAATTGGGTTTTGCGAGAGCTGTCAGTGCCACGGTGATTTCTGGACCCTGATAAGGTTGTGTATGAGTGTGTACGCACGCATGCACACATACACGCATGCACGTCTGCACTGCCCCTAATGTAGACTGGAAGCCCTATTAAAGTCTATAGTCCCTTGGTGTTTTCATGTAATGGAGGTCACTGACCTTATTTAGGGGAGATTCGTATTACAATGCCCTTAGCCAAACACACCCATCACACTATCAGTACACACTGTGGAGCAGGCCTACACACACCCCCACACACACTACACTCACACACTACACCCCACCACACACACACACACTACACTCACACAGACTACACCCCACCACACACACACACACACTACACTCACACAGACTACACCCCACCACACACACACACTACACTCACACAGACTACACCCCCCCCACACACACACACACTACACTCACACAGACTACACCCCCCACACACTACACCCACACAGACTACACCCTCACACACACACTACACTCACACAGACTACACCCCCCCCCACACACACTACACTCACACAGACTACACCCCCCACACACACACACTACACTCACACACTACACCCCCCCCCACACACACTACACTCACACACTACACCCCCCCACACACACTACACTCACACAGACTACACCCCCCCACACACACACACTACACTCACACACTACACCCCCCCCCCACACACACACACTCACACAGACTACACCCCCCCCCCACACACACACTACACTCACACAGACTACCCCCCCCCACACACACTACACTCACACACTACACCCCACCACACACACACACTACACTCACACAGACTACACCCCCCACACACTACACTCACACACTACACCCACACAGACTACACCCTCACACACACACTACACTCACACAGACTACACCCCCCCCCCCCACACATACTACACTCACACAGACTACACCCCCCACACACTACACTCACACACTACACCCACACAGACTACACACACACACACTACACCCACACAGACTACACACACACTACACCCACACACTACACCCACACACACACACACTACACCCCCTCACACACATCTCTACCTGTTTATAGCAGAAGCAGCAGCCCTGTCGAGGATCCTGATTGGGGCTCTAATGACCCTGAATGGCCTTGATGGCCAAACCGACATCAGATGTCCTAATTATCTACTAGTGCCATGGAGATGTTCAGATGTGAAGGAACTACATTACAACACTGCTGAAATCAACGTGTTACTCTGATGTCTCTCCTCATTACCAGAGGACAGATGACGCTAAGACAGATGAGGAGGACAGGACGGGTGAGGACAGGTCGCTTAAACACGATCAATGACTCTGCAGGACAGGCATGCAGCCGTGTGCGTTTGGAGCTAGCGTAGCGTAGCAGTTTCCTGTGTCTGATCTCACCGACGTGCTCCAGGTGAGGTAAACTCCATGTGAGGTAAACACCAGGTGAGGTAAACACCAGGTGAGGTAAACTCCAGGTGAGGTAAACTCCAGGTGAGGTAATTTCTGAGGTTAGTTTCCAGGTAAAGCTTCTCTGTTTTTTGCTTTTGGTCATCAACGTTGTTGTGCTAGTTTGAGAGTTCATGATCACACATACATGAAACATTAAGACATCTAAGATAATACAACACCTTTATTTGTTTATAATCCCTCAGGAAGCAACCACTGCAGTACTGCCTATCACACACACCCAAGCTGCAGTAAACAAAATACCAGGTCACAGCATAACACAAGGACTGGGGTGAAAATTACGAGCCATGTTCAGACACCAACACAGACTACAATCATTCAGTACTGAAGAACAGAGTCCTAAGTACTGATAAGATACAGCTGAAGGATAGTTGTGGCTGAACAGGGCAGTGAATGACCATGGAGCTGACTGGCTCTGAGGTGGCAGGACCATCCAGTGCTCTCCTGTCTGTCTGCACACGTGCATGTGTGTGTGTGTGTGTGTACGCACATTCGATGAGCCAATTAGCTCATAGAGAAAGTAAACATTCGAATTTTCATGCAGTACACACACCTGGACACAGAGACAGAGAAAGGTGTGTGTGTGGCATGAGGGATGTGTGTGTGTGTGTGTGGTATGAGGGATGTGTGTGTGGTATGACGGATGTGTGTGTGTGTGGTATGAGGGATGTGTGTGTGTGTGGTATGAAGGATGGGTGTGTTTGGTATGAGGGATGTGTGTGTGTGGTATGACGGATGTGTGTGTGTGTGTGGTATGAGGGATGTGTGTGTGTGTGGTATGAGGGATGTGTGTGTGTGTGGTATGAGGGATGGCTTCATCACAGTGTGATTCCGCCTCTGAAGTAATGAGTCCCAGTGGTGCACAAGCGCACCCACACACACACACGCACACACTATGCTCTGTTCCTTAATAGGACCCACTGGATGGATCACTCTAGCCATTGTGGTATATTGATCTGATTCTGATCTGTGATACGGGGACACATGTCCCTGTGGAGTGTCTTTGATCACATGTCCTCCCCCCAGCTGTGCACTATGGTGACAGAAAGAAACAATGAAGTATATTCCTCCACCCACTGTCCCCGTCTACAGCTGTCCTGCATACACTGCAGAAACCTGTCTCACATATGAACTCATCTGCTCTCTGACAGTGATTTGTTCCTATATCTGCATTCTAACTGTGATTACACCAGTCTAGATGAACTCTGACAGCGATTACTCCAGCCTAGATGAACTCTGACAGCGATTGCTCTTTTGTGTTATGTCCTCTGTCGCGCCTTCATCCTGACAGACTGGAACAGGGCTAACAGCTGCCCAAGATATGCTCAGATATCTGAATTAGGAGCACCACAGTTATCTGACAACCAGGATCAAATATACTATGGATTACTCATCTAGTGAGCACTCACTCAAATAACTGATCATAGGTCATGAAAAACATACATGTACACACAAACACACATACGAGCATGTACACACACACACACACACACACACACACACGGACATGTACACACACACACGCACACATTCGCGCATGTACACACACACACTGATGGCTGATTGGCTGATTGGCTGGTCGGAGTGTCAGTGGGCAGAGTTAGGGTTGTGGTAGCTTGTCTGCTAACCGTTATTGCAAGCATGCAGACACACACATCGCTGACACACCGCTCACACACCATACACACACATCACACACACCGATCACACACCCTACACACTGCATACACACACACCGCACACACTTTAGCCCTGAAAATAGAGCGTGAATGTCCTTATGTGCCTCCAGAGTAACGCTGTTCCTGAACTTCCTGTCAGTCTGTCAGCAGTAATGTTCACAGATTTGGAGCCGCAAGCCCTCTTGAAATAATCTGATTACCATTAAAGGAAAACTACATGGAAAATAAAATATTCATATTTATGAACTAGAAATAGATAAGAGGGGATCTTTTCCTAATTAAAAGTGTTAAACCGCTTCATTGCAAAACAGGCCGAATGACACACAGACACATTAAAGAGATCGTCTCGCATTCAGAGATTTGCTTACAAAGTCTAAGAGCATTCCCAGCTGGGTAGGTGGCTACATCTGACATAAAAAAAGAAAAAGAAAGGGGGAAAAACGTTCTTGCTACCATCACCCTGCTGCCTCCTCCACCCGTCTGCCTCCACCCACACTGACCAGTGCTAGAGGTCTCAGCCCAGATCTGCTGGAGCAGGAGCCTGAGGATTAACGGGCGTAAGGAGTTGGGCTCAAAGGGGAAATCCTGAGTACAACAATAACATGGGAGATGAGAGACGTGACAAGGGCGTATCCTGCTGTCGATCTGCAACCTTTTCACGAGGGTCTGTTTCTGAACACACGTGAGTGTGTGTGTGTGTGTGTGTGTGTGAGCATTCAGGGGAACAACATCGGTTAGCCCATGCTGACATCTTCTGATCGATATCTCCGTAACTCGCTCCTTCATCCACCTCTCCACCTCTCTCCTGCCCCTCCACCTCTCCCTCACCGCTCTCTCCATCTCTCCCTGCACACAGCCGCCCCAGCCCTCTGTCTCGTGCTCTCCATCTCTCTCTCCACCTCTCTCCTCTAGGCCAGGCCCTAATAATGCAGCGTACTCACTCTCGTGCTCATGGCCAGTAATACTATGAGGAGGCCATGAGAAGCAGTGCGGTTACTACAGTATAACAGCCACTCTGCGCCAATTTATATGCAAAGTAACATAATAAATTATAATTATAATGAGCATAAGATAATTACATTTATTAATGAGCATGATTTTTTTTCTTAAAGATCATCAAACAAATAATAATTAAAATAGATTGCTATAATGTGTCTAATCTAATTATACTGTAATTAGGTAACATAACTGTCATTACATAACATAACTGTCATTAGGTAACATAAATGTCATTACATAACATAAGTGTAACTAGGTAACAGCTGTCACTAGGTAACATCACTGTGAGGTGTCTCCATTTAATGGTGTTGGCAATTGTGAACACATTTGATTTAATTACAGCAATTAGCCCAACCCATCTGGTCTTGATTCTAAAATTAAACTTTGAGATTGAGATTGCACAAACAACTTTTCCAGTGACCAAATTAGACACCTTGTTTTCCATTTAAATGACCAACTAAAACACTCATAGTGCCTGTGAACTGGACAGCACGTTTTGCTCAAAGACATTGGCTTAAAAGTGTTTAACACCAGTCCAAACTGAAATCACATCACGCCATGTGTGTTTATACTGAGAGATCAGATGTATATGGAACATATGAATAAACCAATTTAAGGAAGTCAAGGAGAGATGATTAAGTTATAAGGCATAATTGCACTGACGTTGCCAGTACGTGCACGTATGTGCAGCTGTGACAGTAACCCTAGCCACACACACGTGCTAATTAGCATCCTAGCAGGAGTGTTTTCGCGGGCAGCTTTCCCAAAGCCTCTGCTGATGTATGGGAGGCTGCCCCCTGTAGAACCAGCAGTCTGCCACATACTGAAGTAGCCCGGCGCAGTGTGTGTGTGTGTGTGTGTGTGTGTGTGTGTGTGTGTGAGGCTGAATGGGGAGTTTGTCTTTGAATTCAGTAGCCCAAGCTGTAGCTGCATCACGTCTGACCAGGCGTGTGCTTGGTCATATTAATATATGACCATAAGCCACACCCGAGCTGCTTTATTACACTGGGAAGTGTCCAACTCCCATAACTCCTTCCCTGAAGAACAGATTCAACCTCAAGACATTGTCTTTTCCTGGCTGGTCTGCCACACATGTATTTAGAATTTTATTCTCGTGAAACGAGCTTCTCTACTACATATTCAGGGTTTAGGTGCTGCACACGTGCAGGTCGTGAGGTGGACACGTGAGTTGTCGTGGTTACTCACGCGTGTTTGGCTCTCAAGGCCTCACGTGCCACGCCCAGGGCTGCCAGTTATTGCTCTAAATGTCGTCATAAGTGCGTTTTTTTTCTTTTTCGTTAAACCGACAGTTCTGCAGATCAGCAGGAGAGACTAATCTGTCTCTGCTGAATGCAAATGCTTAAAGGCAGTTTTTACGGAAGAGTCATCTGAGCTCGCTGGCCAGTGAACGTGAGATAGTTCGCACGCGCGTTCTCTCTCACATCACGGAGTCTCAACGTGCTTGTGTTGTCTCCTAGGGGTCTTTATCTGTTTTTCTCCGTGTGTATGCGAGAAAGGGAGTGAGAGAGAAATAGAGACAGAAATACAAAGAGAGATGTAATAAATATTTAAGCCATGCGCTGATCAGAAGACTTCAGTATGCTGCGTTTACACTCTGGAAGCCCTCAGAGACACTGCGTGATACGCACCAGCCACGTGTCCTCTGTGATTCAGGATGAGAGATACTGAGTTCACAGTTCATTACAATAATATTGTTATTTAAATGCATGAACTACATAGGTCCTCAAACCCAGGGCAATGTTACACAGTAGTGATGTTCTTTATTTACGTGACAGGTTTGTCCTGCTAGAGCTTAGAATTCCTCCCCTTTTTCCTTTCTCTCTCTCCCTCTTTCCCTCAGTCTCTCCCCCCCTCTCAATCTCTCCCCCTCTCTCTCTCCTTATCTCTCCATTAGAACAACTGCTCTAGGCCACAAAGTTCCATCTTCTGCAACGTCGTAACATTCTCTCACCAGATAGCATCAGCATTGCTACACTGAAGCGCTCTCTGAAGCGGTGTTACTAGTGGAAGGTTCCACACACGCTCTGAAGCGGTGTTACTAGTGGAAGGCTCCACACACTCTCTGAAGCGGTTGTTACTAGCGGAAGGCTCCACACACTCTCTGAAGCGACGTTACTAGCGTAAGGCTCCACACACTCTCTGAAGCGACGTTACTAGCGTAAGGCTCCACACACTCTCTGAAGCGGTGTTACTAGTGGAAGGTTCCACACACTCTCTGAAGCAGTGTTACTAGTGGAAGGTTCCACACACTCTCTGAAGCGACGTTACTAGCGTAAGGCTCCACACACTCTCTGAAGCGGTTGTTACTAGCAGAAGGCTCCACACACTCTCTGAAGCGGTGTTACTAGTGGAAGGCTCCACACACTCTCTGAAGCGGTGTTACTAGTGGAAGGTTCCACACACTCTCTGAAGCGACGTTACTAGCGTAAGGCTCCACACACTATCTGAAGCGGTGTTACTAGCGTAAGGCTCCACACACTCTCTGAAGCGGTGTTACTAGTGGAAGGCTCCACACACTCTCTGAAGCGGTGTTACTAGTGGAAGGCTCCACACACTCTCTGAAGCGGTGTTACTAGTGGAAGGTTCCACACACTCTCTGAAGCGGTGTTACTAGCGGAAGGCTCCACACACTCTCTGAAGCGGTGTTACTAGCGGAAGGCTCCACACACTCTCTGAAGCGGTGTTACTAGCGGAAGGCTCCACACCCTCCCAGACTGTGGTGGGTGCCAAACTACATGAGGAAGAGTGAAAGCTACTGGGCCCTGGAACACAGTCCCACAGCCCCACACAGTGAAGAGGGATTCAACATAAAACCCCTCCAACCACGCAGATCCCCACTATGGCTCCTACAGCTGTGGCTCAGAGAGGGAGTGAGAGAGAGAGAGGGGGAAAGAGAGAGAGAGGGAGGGAGAGGGATAGGGGGGGGGAGAGAGGGGGGGAGTAAGAGAGAGAGAGAGAAGGAGGGAGAGAGGGGGGGAGAGAGAGGGAGCGAAAGAGAGAGGGAGAGAGAGAAGGAGAGAGAAAGAATGTATTGAGGGGGTGTTAAGTATGCAGTTTAGTTTAGTTTAATGGGAAGAGGTAGGTGTGCTTGTCTAATACGTTTGATGGATGTCTGTATTCATTGGCTTCATCACCCGGGGTGGCGCATAGAGGAATGAGAGTGTATGATGACATTTTAATGATATTAATTCTTAGGAGTTAATAACATATACACAGGTGATGTTAACGTAAACAACCTTTTGCATTACAACTCACCCCCCACCTGCCACACACACACACACACACACATACACACACGCACACAAAGCTTGACCTTCAACAGCAATAGACGTAGAAACCAAGTACTTGGGAAGCAAAGGCAGAGAAGCAGAAAATGAAAGGACTAAGGTGTGTGTGTGTGTGTGTGTTTGTGTGTGTGTGGTGGTGTGTGTTTGTGTGTTGCTCCACTGCACACACATACATTATTCATTCGTTTTTTGGAGTGTGGTGTGGAGACAGAAGCATGGGGCAGGGAGCTCTACAGCTCTATAGTTCTCCCCCAGATCTACAGCTCTATAATTCTACAGTTTTCCCCCAGATTTACAGCTCTATAATTCTACAGTTCTCCCCCAGATCTACAGCTCTATAATTCTAGAGTTAATTCATAATTCTACAAAATAACTCTGTGTCTGATGGTGTGTGTGTGTGAGAAAGAGAGAAAAAGATTGTGTGCATGTGTGTGTCCGTCTCTCAGAGTGGGTGTAGGTTACATCAGACCCTGTGCACACAACCCCTCCAGGATGTGTTTCTCAACCAGTCAGAAAAACAAACAACCAGAAAATATTAAAAAGACATGAATCTGTCCTAGTGAAAGACACCAATCTGTCCTGTTGACAGAGACTCCTGGACAAATGGATGTGTGCACACAACAGACATGCAGTCCAACCACAATCTCCACTGTGGGCCTTACACCTCTGCTTTTATCCTTTAAGGCATTCAATATAATAACTATAAACTGTGTGCTGTAATAACCCTTAATTTGAAATGCAAAGGCATTCTCACAAGACTCTAAAGTCTAATCATATTGTCCCTTGTTTGCTGTACTATATATACCAGACAAGCACTAGCTAATGGACACCTCCATTTGGCTTTTATGTTCCATTCAATCACTGCCAAGATTATGATGCAACAAAGGCTGTGTTCTACCTCACAAAGGCTGTTCTACCTCACAAAGGCTGTGTTCTACCTCACAAAGGCTGTGTTCTACCTCACACAGACTGTGTTCTACCTCACACAGACTGTGTTCTACCTCACAAAGGCTGTGTTCTATCTCACAAAGGCTGTGTTCTACCTCACAAAGGCTGTGTTCTACCTCACAAAGGCTGTGTTCTATCTCACACAGGCTGTGTTCTACCTCACACAGGCTGTGTTCTATCTCACAAAGGCTGTGTTCTATCTCACAAAGGCTGTGTTCTATCTCACACAGGCTATTTTCGACCTCACAAAGGCTGTGTTCTATCTCACACAGGCTATTTTCTACCTCACAAAGGCTGTGTTCTATCTCACACAGGCTGTGTTCTATCTCAGAAAGGCTGTTCTCTAGCTCACAAGGATCATGCCTCTACTGCTAGACATATGCACTGACACTCTTCTCTCTCTCACTCTCTGTTACCTGTTTTGTCTTTACAAAATGCGCATTGTGTTGTGTTGTGCATTATGTTGTCATTCTGTTAATTCCACCCCTTGTTTAGGTCTCCTCCCTTGGTTCACTCTGCTAGTAGTTGTACCGTAGCATCCGTTTGGTGTTGGAGCTCTGTGTATGTTGCTGTTATCCTAGCCTTAGTGTGTTTCTAACCTGCATTTGTCTTAGTCTCTGTAGTATTTTCTGGTTTTCGTGCTGCACTTTCTGTTCGTTATGTGTTTTGGATATATCAATGGATATAATATTCTGCATATAATATTCGTGTTGACTCATTGACCCTGGACTTTTCTATCGACCTTATTTAGTTTTTGCCCACAATAAATCTCACTCTTCTCAGCATACAAGCCTGCTTCGCAGTCACTCTCCATTACCACAGACTTGTTTGGTAATACAGTTTGGCTCATTCACAGAACCACAACGGTCCTCTTCAGAAAATGTAATGAAGTTCCAAAACAGAAAACATTTTGTGATGTACCCAGCAATACCTGTTTACTGCTTTGTTATTTAGCAGTTCTGGGGTACATCGCTAACCAAACGAACCATTATTTCAACGTGACACTGCACAAAGAGACACACTCACATGAAGAGCATTAAATAACATTATGTGGGAAATTTACACTGCAATGAAATGTAAAATAGCTCGGAACATTAGTCTCGTGCAAAAAGACCTTCAGCATGGTGTAATAAACTGAAAGGGAGATAATTAATTCATTTCTCAGTTAAGGGTCATTTTTCTGCATCACGAAGCCTGTGAAGTGACTGGAAACATGCATGCTGGGAAAATGTCAGGTTTATTCTGGACTTCCAGTGAAAAAGTCACTGAAGTCAAAAAGTATATTAAGCAATTAGGTATATAAATAATTACCATACTAAACTCACAAGCACAGACATTCACGCACCCCTTACATAACTCCCTCTGAAATACATCATGATTATTTCAGAGAGATAAATCACACAGACGATTAATGCAGCGGAATACATGCTAACATCTGCTTTTCTTTACGTATAAAACTGTTTAGTGATGTTTTTACCAATTAAAACATCGTTGCTTTGGAACAATCTGTGTACCAATAAAGGAATAACAATAAAGCATGCCCAACATTAAAGTGCAAATGGCTACAACAACTGCATGGAAAACTGATGGCTAACATCAACGATGGCTCTATTTTCTGAATCGATTTTCAACAAAAAGACACATATATATAATAACTCCCCCAGGTGTACTTGAAGCAGCGACAGCATCCACGTACACGGCTAGTGTTTTAAATAGGTCGCAGATTTACACGCAGTTAATGGTTTTTTCTGCTGTAATATAAATGAAGCGGTGACTACAGTAAGACACAGTAAGACACAGACGTGGGCTACAACATCCTTCACTCTGCCAAAAGCTTACAAACTAGCGGGGATTACAGACAAACGCGGCTGCCAAAACTACGCCAGCGACGAAAACCTCTCTTTATCAGTTTATTGCAGAAGAAAACGGCACCCTGTAATTTGATCGTCTCTTCCCCGTGATTTTTCAGGCGGGCTCGCGCCGTGTCTAGGCCAACGTGCCGTCGCCTGAGCACATTTCCATCAAGTCGGGGATTAAGCCATTTGTGGTTTTATGAGGAGTTGAACAAAATATTCAGCGCCATTATAGTGTAGTGAATCCTACTCGGCAGAGGTGTCGCTCGCTCGGACTTTGTGCTTAACACAGCAGAGCGGAGACGGATCACCGTTGTAGTCCACGTGTGTATGGACACAATGAAAAAAAAGGAATGGACACGCGCTTTATCTGATATAAGAAGTTTTAGCATCTGAGATGTTTTGTTATAGTTTTCCTTTGAAAAGTTAAAATACTGATGAATCGCAATAAATGAAAACTAGACTTTTGTCAGCGTTTGCATTAATGCTGCTGAGTAAAAGTACCCTAGGCTAGCTGTTTTCTATTTTGATTATGTGCCTAGATTGCATGATATAGCAATAAATCATTTTTGCCACCAAAAAGCAAACAATGTCTATGTTTATTAATTGTTTTTATATTTATTCTGAGTAGCTAGCATGAGATGAAGCATCAAATTGCGTTGTAGTTCACACCCCACCCCATACCCCCAGGGGGCAATGTTTAAAATACATTTAGTACAAAATCTTTGAAACATCCAGGTTACTAGGTGTCAGCAAAATGGGTCCATAATATGAAGACGAATCACTGGAAAAATTACTTATTGCTCCTTTAATTTGTACTTATTGCTCCTTTAATTTGTATTTATTGCTCCTTTAATTTGTACTGATTGTGATGGTGCAAACTGCTGGTGCGCCGTATTTCTTGAGCGCTGCAGTGGGGAGTACCGCACCCGGTGGGGTCAAAGGTCAGACCGATCAACATAAAAGTGTGTTGCTTGTGTCTCAGCAAGTGCCACGTTAACCACGTCTGGTGTAAAATGGGCTTAAACCCCAGTGTCGCCGTCTCCGTGAGGACACCTGGGTCCAGGTGGTCATCTATCTGTGGACACACATCAGTGTGACAGGACCATCTGTTCTGCTCCCCTGATCCACATCTCACCACTCTGAGACACCACGGGAGGGTGGGGCACCTGGGTAATGTCTTTACCCTGCCAACCCTGTCACTGCAGCACAGGGACACAGCTGCCATTCACACATCTGTAGGGTGAATCTACATCACGGATGAACCCACACTGTTTAACAAAGGGTTAATAGAGCACACTGTTTAACAAAGGGTTAATAGAGTGCACTGTTGTAGCACAAACCTTTTAGAGTTAAACAAAAAATTCTACCGGGCCTCAATTTAAAGTAACTGCAAAAAGCCTTTTGTGCTTGCTGACGGTGTCGCGTTCAGGAACGAGGAACTGGAGTGTGGCCCAATGATCCCGTAATGAGCTGGAGCTTCTCCTCTCGGAGCCCCGTGGTGCCTTCAGACGTTCGCCCCACTGAATGCTGTCTGAGAGTATGTGGCCTGATTTACAGAGATGGTGTTACAGTTGAGCTGCTAACTGAATTGCTTTCATCTCCAATGAGAGCCTATTAAAATAAAGCACTGACTTCTGCTGTGAATGTTTGGTGCCTTTCTTATGACATCCAGCGTGATATGAGTGGGTTTATTAGTAAGAGTGGTGCCTGTGTATAAGAGGTCTGTTCTTCTGAAGGAGGCACCATGTTGGGTCGCCCAGCTTCTCCCCAGAGACCCCCCCCCGCCCAGCTTCTGCCCACAGAGCCCCCTCCCCGCCCAGCTTCTGCCCAGAGAGCCGCCCCACCCCCAGCTTCTGCCCCTCTACTCATCAGTATGCTCATCTCTTCCCAGCCCTTCATCGGCTTTTCAGAAGGATCAATATTCTGGGACCAAGTGTTGTTGAAAAGGCGGGAAATCAGTATGCATCTCATTGTGAAATGTCACATGCATACAGAAGTGCACACGCACACACACACACACAGACAAACAGACGTAGACACACACATACAGCGTGTGTCCCCCCCCCCCAGATCACCTTATGCTGAAAGTCGAGCCATGTACAACATGCTAACACATTTCACGCTTCTTGACAGTTGAAGAGGCACATGGGTTTTGCTAATGTGAATTTCCACGCGCGGGCTGGCTAATTTGCTGATCTTGGAGACGGTTGTCGTGTTTGTGTGGTGGGGGTAAGGGTGGGGAGGGGGAGTTGCCAGGTCCTTTGCCTGTACTTCTCTCCTCAGAGAGTGGTTGAAGTCTGACCTGAGTCTGACCTCTGACCTTGGCATCTGACATCCTGTTCCCCGTGTTTGCACATGGACATGGCGAGCGTCGCCTGGCACAGAAATGTCTGTGTAGACGCGTCTCCCCTCTCAGACTGAACAGTGCCCCAGTCTGACATGAACATGCAGGAAAGTTAGTCAGCATTTCTCCACTGGATTCTGTTGTTTTAGGTAAAAAAAAATGTTATTTGAGGAAACAAATGAGTTTAATGGATTACAGGAGGGTGGTTACATGCCTCAGAGCACAGGATGAAGGCCAGCAGGGCATCTGGCTTTAATGTAGTATGCTGTACACTCACTCACGGTCTCTATCTCTCTCACTCTCCCTCTCTCTCTCTCTACCTCCCTCTCCTCTAACACCTTCTCTCTGCCCACATGGATTTCTCTGCTGAAGTCATGCAGCTCTATGTAAACAGTATGTAAAACTTTATGTAAACTGCATGTAAAACTCCACAGATATTACTTCCACACAGACATTACTTCCATCCAGACATTCAGTGACATGAGCGAAGCTGAAGCTTCTTCTTCGCTGGCTTAATGTCGCCCTTCTCAAGTAGAAGCTCCCGGGAGCAGGATTCAGCATGGTCAGCTCTCAGTAGCCTTTCAACATCTGCTGAAAGACTGAGACACAATTAAGGAATCCTGTCTGTTTGTGGTGACATGGACTTCGCAATGAATATTTCCATGAGAAGAAGCCTTTGTTCTGTGTCGAGTTTATCTTATCCTGTTGTGCCTCTCCAAATCCGGCTCATGGTGGGACGGACGTAGCAGATATCAGCGACGGATGGACCCCTTCCAGAGCGCAGTCTTCAGATCCGAGCCTATCAGCAGCGAGCAGCTCCGCTAAAGACGGGCATCTGTGAGCATCATCTGGGTGGAGAGAGACAGGACAGCGTCCCCTCTAGAGGGGAGGCTGCGCTGTTAATGATCCGGGCAGGGCTCCTCATGGAAACAGCAACGCTGGCAGCGACACAGCTCAGGACGGGCGTGATGCGTGCTGCACGCTCAGGGTCAACGCCAGCCTTCTACATGCTCGTTAAATGAGCCACGGTTCCGTTCTAAACAGTATCATATTGCACATCATAAAACAATTAAGGCAACACTTAATCATCACAGTATAACACCAAGTCAATTAAACCTCAGGGATGTCAATATGTCCAATTAAGAAGCATAAGTCGATTGTGAATCGATTTCACTGGCACTGGTGCAAATGAAAGTGACAACAGGGTTAACACCAACACAAAGCCCCAGTGGTGGTCTGTAGAGTCATATCTTAGCAGAGGAGCCTCCGTGTGACAATGGTAGCCTGTTATTAGCTCCCTGGATGAACTCAGAGCCACGGTGAGACCAAACACAGGTGCCGGGGGGTCCCAGGTTCCTCTTGCTGCAGGACCATGTCCAGCCTCATACTGCCAGAGTGTGTTGGCTGACGAAGGCATCGATGTGACTAACCAGACCTCACATTCCTCAGACCTCAGAATCTGAGAACCTTTGGGCCGTTATGTATCAGAGCATCCGACTCTGCCAAGTTACACCAGAAGCTGTCCAGGAGCTCACTGATGTCCTGATCCAGGAGCTCACTGATGTCCTGATCCAGGAGCTCACTGATGTCCTGATCCAGGAGCTCACTGATGTCCTGATCCAGGAGCTCACTGTTGTGTTGATCCAGGAGCTCACTGATGTCCTGATCCAGGAGCTCACTGATGTCCTAATCCAGGAGCTCACTGATGTCTTGATCCAGGAGCTCACTGATGTCCTGATCCAGGAGCTCACTGATGTCCTGATCCAGGAGCTCACTGATGTCCTGATCCAGGAGCTCACTGATGTCCTAATCCAGGAGCTCACTGATGTCTTGATCCAGGAGCTCACTGATGTCCTGATCCAGGAGCTCACTGATGTCCTGATCCAGGAGCTCACTGATGTCTTGATCCAGGAGCTCACTGATGTCCTGATCCAGGAGCTCACTGATGTCCTGATCCAGGAGCTCACTGATGTCCTGATCCAGGAGCTCACTGTTGTGTTGATCCAGGAGCTCACTGATGTCCTGATCCAGGAGCTCACTGATGTCTTGATCCAGGAGCTCACTGATGTCTTGATCCAGGAGCTCACTGATGTCCTGATCCAGGAGCTCACTGATGTCCTGATCCAGGAGCTCACTGATGTCCTGATCCAGGAGCTCACTGATGCCCTGATCCAGGAGCTCACTGATGCCCTGATCCGGGTCTGGGAGGAGATCCCAGACTGTTAGGAGTGCACACAGGCACGTGGGCGCCAAACACACTACATTACGAGTCAAATTACGAGCGACCATGACGAACATAAATAAGCCTGTAATTAAATTTTTTTACTTTGATTTTCTGTGTGAGTTTGAATTCATCCAGTGGATCAGTAAAGATCAACACGGATGTTCTCAACATGAATCTTTGATATCTGATGTTTGACATCCATGATTTAAGTGACACTTGATATATCGTGGAGGTGTATGACCTCTGGTGGTCATTAGTCTTGTACAGACGCTGGGACCTGTGAGGGAGCAGAACGTGCTGGGATGGTCTGAGAACAAAATGCAGGTCTTCAAACACATCTGTCACAGCTGTCTGATCCTCCTGCCGTCGCACATAAGCTGGAGCTCTCATCACCCACATCACGCCAGCGCTGGAGAACCCGAAACACGGCTGGGACGGCCAAGCCGAGCCGGACTGGGAGACACAATTGTGCACAAAAAATTGATGATTTTAATGCTTACTTGATTAAATGTGGTCGAAGAACAGAATGTGAATGGTGCAATGTGTAATATTGTGCTTTTTAAAAATATTATATCAGAAAATATAAGGCATGTTTCTATCAGTAAATATAAGCGATATTTCTCGTCAGGTTCTGTTTGTCTGACGTCCTGGACTGGAGCTTCATTTTGAGCTGAGGAAGAACCGGATTGGTGGATGACAGGTTGACTCCACCTCCTTCAAAACACACAATCAAAAGCCTCATGCATTTTTTACTGCTGGCTTCCATTCACATGTGGCTCATAGCACACAGCATAATATAAGGTGCACTGTGATGTCCCTGGATCTGTTCTGGAGCGTCCACCCCCGCTAGCACGTTGTGCGAAGTGTGCGTCAGGTCCGTCACTGAAGCCCTCAAAGATGCCGGAATACGGAGGGCCTGTGAAACTGAGACTGCAGAAGGATGAATGTGCATGACAGCAGTGAGATGAAAGGAATATCTGGATATGTGAGCATGCACACAGAAACACGTCTGAACGGTACGACGTAAGCGCAGTAGCGTTAATGCTGTTAGAAACGCCACGGGGCCCTGACCCCTCGCTGTGGGGCCCTGACCCCTGACCCCTCGCTGTGGGGCCCTGACCCCTGACCCCTTGCTGCAAGGCCCTGACCCCTGACCCTTCGCTGTGGGGCCCTGACTCCTGACCCTTCGCTGTGGGGCCCTGACCCCTGACCCCTCGCTGCAGGGCCCTGACCCCTGACCCCTCACTGCGGGGCCCTAACCCGTGACCCCTCCCCGTGGAGTCCTGATGCAGTGACGTGCCCATGGCAGTGGAGTCCTGCAACAGAACACCATGACATGGAGACTGGGCCAGACCCAGCAGTCCCCAGACACATGCTGTACGAAATAATACACTCTGTGATTACACCTGTGTGTGTGTGTGTGTGTGTGTGTGTGTGTGTGTGAAGGTAACAAAACAGCTGAGGTAGTTAAAATTGCAGTATAGTACACAACGTTACCAAAGAACCTTTGAGAAGCACTTTGTTTGCGCAGCTGATGAAGGATCTCTGTAAACTTTGTGTACTTCGCTGCAGTATATATAGTATAGTCTTAGTGTATAGTCGTATAGTATACTCTTATAGTATAGCCTTATAGTATAGTCTTAGAGCATAGTCTTATAGTATAGTCTTAGAGCATAGTCTTATAGTATAGTCTTATAGTATAGTCTTATAGTATAGTCTTAGAGCATAGTCTTATAGTATACTCTTATAGTATAGCCTTATATTATAGTCTTAGAGCATAGTCTTATAGTATAGTCTTATAGTATAGTCTTAGAGTATAGCCTTATAGTATAGTCTTAGAGCATAGTCTTATAGTATAGTCTTAGAGTATAGTCTTATAGTATAGTCTTAGAGTATAGTCTTAGAGTATAGCCTTATAGTATAGTCTTATAGTATAGTCTTATAGTATAGCCTTATAGTATAGTCTTAGAGTATAGCCTTATAGTATAGTCTTAGAGTATAGTCTTAGAGTATAGTCTTATAGTATAGTCTTAGAGTATAGCCTTATAGTATAGTCTTAGAGTATAGCCTTATAGTATAGTCTTATAGTATAGTCTTATAGTATAGCCTTATAGTATAGTCTTATAGTCTATCTTTATATATAGAATAGTATAATCTTTTCTTACTCTTGCCAGATGAAATGAAGAGCTTTGTTTTAGATTTTTACAGTACAGTTTCTGAAATCCCCACATATGGACTAGGTTGTCTGTAGAGTTGACACAGGGCAGAACTTGTTTCGCTATGAGTATCAGGTTCGGATTCGTAGTAAAGCTGTCAGGGACTTTGGGACACTGCAGCTGTAGAACCAAAGAAACACTTCTGACAGGTGCCGTTAAAATGGTACAATCAGAACATGTTCCCTCTCTCTTTCTCCGTCTCCCTCTCTCCCTCTCTCTCTCTCTCCCCCTCTCTCTCTCTCTCTCCCCCCCCCCCTCCCTCTCTCTCTCTCTCTCCACACACACACACACACACACAAATAAACACAAATGCACACACGCTCGTTTACATACCAAAGTGTATATCAGAAAGGTACCGTAGCATCCCTAACAGCTCTCTGCTCTCAGACACGACTCCAGACCTTTAGTATGGTAATGTCCTCTTCCCTGCTGTTTGCTTTCAAGCTTTACAGAACACAGACCTCCTCTGTAGTATTACATATGTAGTATTACATGTGAATAGAAGCATATTGTACCAGTATGAACACACAGCTATGAATGGGGCTTTGGCTCTTTTTAACAATGTGTCACTAAAAATAGAGGCAGACAATAACTGCATGTGTAGGTGTGTAATCTCTCATGTGTAGGTGTGTAACCTCTCATGTGTAGGTGTGTAATCTCTCATGTGTAGGTGTGTAACCTCTCATGTGTAGGTGTGTAATCTCTCATGTGTAGGTGTGTAATCTCTCATGTGTAGGTGTGTAATCTCTCATGTGTAGGTGTGTAATCTCTCATGTGTAGGTGTGTAACCTCTCATGTGTAGGTGTGTAATCTCTCATGTGTAGGTGTGTAATCTCTCATGTGTAGGTGTGTAATCTCTCATGTGTAGGTGTGTAACCTCTCATGTGTAGGTGTGTAATCTCTCATGTGTAGCTGTGTAATCTCCAATGTGTAGGTGTGTAATCTATAATGTGTAGGTGTGTAATCTGTGTGTGTGTGTGTGTGTGTGTGTGTGTGTTTTGTGTGTGTGTGAGTGTGTTTTGTGTGTGTGTGAGTGTGTGAGTGTGTGTGTGTGTGTGTGAGTGTGTGCTTAAGGTGCCACTCAGACTGCACACACATACCAGGGAAGGTGTTTTGATTTGTAGACAGAACTACAGCAGATAGAGAAGATTAATAATTTGGCCCAATAGCCTCTTCTTGTGGTTGGCTGTGGTTCAGGCAGAAGCATGTCCCGCACTCCAAACGCCCAGCGTCCTGCTGCAGCGTCCTGCTGCAGCGTCCTGCTGCAGCGTCCTGCTGCAGCGTCCTGCTGCAGCGTCCTGCTAGGGAGGCCATATCTGAGGCTTGCTGGGACGACGCTGGCTCAGGTGGCTGATCCTGCTGTTGCTAGCAGCCTATTCACCACACCAGCACGGCACAGCTGGCCCTGCCTGGCTGTATCCCAGCCACTGTGCTGTGTCTCTGTGGAAACTACAGTGCCGTGTGTGCGGTTCATGATTCTGGGGTGGTGAATGCCCTCTCCTGCCCCCCCTCGACCCCTCCCCTCCTCTCAAACCACCCCCCCCACTATATAACTGCCCCCACGAGCACAAATGTAGCTTCACAGTACGTATGAAGTATGAGCAGATGACGCAGCACTTCTGTCAGACGCTCTGGATAAGAACATTCTGCTCAAAGGCAAACATGTAATATAGTGTAACCAAGGCAACTCAAAGGCAAATGCCTAGCATGGTTTAGGCATGTCGAGAAAGTCCACCAGACCACCAGCTGGAGTAAGGTAGAGAGGCCAAGTGACAGTGGAGAACAGGAAAATATAACAGAACACAGCGGAACACAGCAGAACACAGCGGAACACAGAGGAACACAGCGGAACACAGAGGAACACAGCAGAACACAGCGGAACACAGAGGAACACAGCGGAGCACAGCGGAACACAGCGTAACACAGCGTAACACAGCGGAACACAGCGGAACACAGCGGAAACACAGAGGAACACAGCGGAACACAGCGGAACACAGCAGAACACAGAGGAACACAGCGGAACACAGCAGAACACAGAGGAACACAGCGGAACACAGTGGAACACAGCGGAAACACAGCAGAACACAGCGGAACACAGCGGAACACAGAGGAACACAGCGGAACACAGCGGAACACAGCGGAACACAGAGGAACACAGCAGAACACAGCGGAACACAGCAGAACACAGCGGAACACAGCGGAACACAGCGGAACACAGCGGAACACAGAGGAACACAGCAGAACACAGTGGAACACAGCAGAACACAGCGGAACACAGCGGAACACAGCGGAACATTTGGCTTCAGCAATCCACACTCTCTGGACCAAACCTCAGGAAAGAAACGTGAATATTGAAAATGGATAATGCGTTGTAATCTCCCCCTTCACAAAACACAAATAAAGACACACACACACAAACAAAGCCATACACACACACTCACACACACACACACTCCGTGCCTAAAGGATTATTGCACTGGTGTGTAGGATAAAAATGGATGACAGAGGTTTGTACCGCCTGCTAAGACCATTCAACTTTCACACAGCGTCTCCGTCCATGTTAGTGTACTGGTAGATGAGTGATACTGGAGAAACGCTCCAGGACCAGGGACTTGGGGACAGGGACACAGGGACACAGGAAGACAGGGACACAGTAATGGGAATGAGATGTGCAGGTAATCATGTGTATTAGATGATCACCACACTTAAACAGCACTATGGAGGAGAACCCTTGCTGGTGAATGTGTGATCTTTTCAGTGTGTGGCTGGTGGTGGCATTATCACACCCTCCACTCTGGCCTCTCAAAGATGCTAATGCACAGACATTCACACCACCCGCACAAAAACATGTGCACCACCCGCACCGGCTCCATCCCTCTTTCCAAGTCTGCAGGAGGAGCTGGAGGAGTGAGAGAGGGAGAAACAGAGGGCCGAGGGAGAAACAGAGGGCCACGGAGTCGGCAGGAGTCGGCAGGGAGGAGGAGAGAGGGAGAAACAGAGGGCGACGGAGCCGGCAGGAGGAGCGGGAGGAGTGAGAGAGGGAGAAACAGGGAGAAACAGAGGGCCCACGGAGTCGGCAGGAGGAGCTGGAGGAGTGAGAGAGGGAGAAACAGAGGGCCACGGAGTCGGCAGGAGGAGCTGGAGGAGTGAGAGAGGGAGAAACAGAGGGCCACGGAGTCGGCAGGAGGAGCTGGAGGAGTGAGAGAGGGAGAAACAGAGGGCCAGGGAGTCGGCAGGAGGAGCTGGAGGAGTGAGAGAGGGAGGAGGGCCACGGAGTCGGCAGGAGGAGCTGGAGGAGTGAGAGAGGGAGAAACAGGAGGGAGAGGGAGAAACCACGGAGTCGGCAGGAGGAGCTGGAGGAGTGAGAGAGGGAGAAACAGAGGGCCACGGAGTCGGCAGGAGGAGCTGGAGGAGTGAGAGAGGGAGAAACAGAGGGCCACGGAGTCGGCAGGAGGAGCTGGAGGAGTGAGAGAGGGAGAAACAGAGGGCCACGGAGTCGGCTCTTCCGGTAGGACGCAGCACCACCAGAGAGGGAATGTCGCTGACAGCATCCACACAGGATCAGATGTCCATTCGTTCTGCTCCTTCAAACTATAATTCATGGCCATAAACACAAATCCCCCCTCTGCATGTTTGTTCAGGTCTCAAAATAAAAGCTTCTCTCGCTTAGAGCTGCCGGACGACTGCGGACAGGAGGAGAGGAACATGTGTGCTGCAGAAACGCGGAAAGGATCCATTTTCAGCTCGGCTGGCAGAAGGTGTTCGATGATGAAACGTCCCTCAGCGTTTAAAAACACAAATCGATTCTTATTCTTGGCAGCATTCTGCATAAGTAACAAACTCACTCTTCCTTTTTCCCTTTGTTGAGTGAACAAAGAATGTTCCTTGTCCTTGAACGCCACTCCCTGGTGGATCGATAATAAACTATTTCTCGTAGGGGCGAACAGACTCTGCTTTCACAGAGCTTCTTTTCCGAGCCAGTGACAAAATTTAATTAATGTATTATACAACGGAGTTGAATGGTATAGGGCAGATGTGATACTGGTATATTATTATTCCTGAGAAGTTGGCAGAGGGCTAAAGGCAATGATGAAGTTCAAAGCACAACCTAGTTCTGAGAGCAAACCACAGGTGGTCTGAGCCTCCGACACTGTAGAAGTCCGTTGTCATAGAGATGTGTTGTTAGAGCATGGAAGAGAGAGACAGAGAGAGAGAGGGAGGGAGAGAGAGATAGAGATAGAGAGAGAGATATCTTGGCAATTTCCCCTGAACACAACGCCTGATTTAGCCTGAACCCATTTCTCCACGGGCTGCCAGTAGAATGCTGAAGGAGCTTCTCCTGCTCGTGGATCAGCACTGCTTGGCATTTCTCAGCCGCTTCTCATAAATCTTCATGCTACCCAGCGAAGCCTAAATGTCAATCAGCTTCTGACGAGCTTTCCTCAAAGGTTCTGTGGCTGCAGCCATATTATACACCCTACACCCCCATCCTACACCCCCACCCATACACTCCACCCCCACACCTCAGCCCACCCATACACCCCCACCCCACACCTCAGCCCACCCATACACCCCCACCCTACACCCCCACCCTACACCCCCACCCATACACTCCACCCCCACACCTCAGCCCACCCATACACCCCCACCCATACACTCCACCCCCACACCTCAGCCCACCCATACACCCCCACCCTACACCCCCATCCATACACTCCAACCCCACACCTCAGCCCCCACCCATACACCCCCACCCATACACTCCATTCCCACACCTCAGCCCACCCATACACCCCCACCCTACACCCCCACCCATACACTCCACCCCCACACCCCAACCCACCCCTACACCCCCACCCATACACTCCACCTTCACCCATACACCCCAGCCCACCCCTACACCCCCACCCATGCATCTGGCCTGCAAATAACATAATTCAGGAGTGCGCAGTAACCATGCCTTACATGGGCAGTAGGAACAATGTCTCAGAGACACATGTACTTCAATCAGTGTCTCGGTGCGCTCAGCACATAATTGCTACTGTGAACCTTGTAATTGTAATCTTTAATTACGGAAGCGCCAATAATGACCTGCTGGTGGTGGCTGGGGGATCACAACAGAGGCCCTGGAGCAGCGCAGGACAGCGCCTCCTACAGTCAGAGATAGAGGACTGCGGCAGAAAGCAGACCAAGACTTTGGGAGGGGCATGTAGACATGCTGTGTCTGTGCTGGTGACACACAGTGTGGCAAGTGCCAGCACATCATGAATAGACATATTCAGGGATTTATTAATGATGCTCATAGTGAAAGTGCATGTGGGATATCAGCATGTGGGCCATCCCCATAGATCAGAACTCCTAATACCTCCCACTTTCGATCTCTCTGTCACACATACACACATATACATGCATGCACACACACACACGTGCACACACTTGCACACACACACACAGACACACTTGTGTTTCCTTTACTTCATAACAATGATAAATCAATGAACAACAGAAGAAAATGCACAAACACACACACACACACACAGAAGCAACTTGCTGTAAAATAGAGAATCTAGGTTATCACATGCACACAGACACAGTGATATTAGAGATCTGGATTCCGTCTTTCATTCCACGGTTCGTTTTTAAAGATAACAGAGGCTCTCTGATGCGTGCTTTTTAAAGGACTGTTTTGCAGCCCCCAGCTCCTCTAATACACTCTCAACTGATACGGTTCAGCAGAATTTGTCCACCAGGCTGATGCACGAGGGGCCCAAGCATTTTCTCAGTCGTAGTTGTAGCAGGGCGTATGCTGTTAACTGATAGATTCTCACCAAAATACTCTAAATTACAAATGGTGAAACTGATGGTCTAGACACGCTAATCCCTGGTGGTCAAAAGTAATCTACCCTAGACAAACACCTTTGTTTTAGTAAATAGTAATTCCCTGCACGGTATTGTTCTACAGATACCAAAGGCTGATGATAGGAGACGCCGATTAGCCAGTTTTGCGTTAGTGTGCTAATGTGTGGCGGGAAATGCAACGTTGGTGTCAGCGAATGGCGTCAGGGTCCTGAGACACCTGGAACACAGTGAGGCCTTCTGGGACCCGGAGTGACTCATCACTGAAACCCTCATTAATAATTAAGCAGCAGACACACGCTAATGAGGCACTAGCAGACAGTTAGCAGATAACGCTAGCCACCAAGATCTATGATCCTCATCCGCTGAAATATCTGGGCCGTGAGCAGCAACTCGTCTCTGTCAGACCCGTCTGGGTTTTACTCTGCGCTTGGTTCCTCATTTGGTCTTTTCAGTCCACATTCTTTCCCCCGTCTTTGATGTTCAAGAATGTTTGTAATGTTCTGTTTCATATATCAAGACTGTATGCTCTTAGAAATGTCCCATTTAAGTTCAATGAAAAGGACTCAAATATTACTACAAATCAAATTCTTTCAGATATTACAGATCACACATTTAGAAGCAGGAAGTGACAAACTGACAATGTAAACATTCTTCCATTTGCACACAAGTGTGATCAGAGTGAAATGTGTTCGTGTGCAACATATGTGAGTTGCTGATAGTAGGAACTCCAACCTCAGTCCATAACATATGGAAGTCTCCAGGTAATGTGTCCATATGTCTCCTAACAGAGGAGTCTGACAAGAGTGCTGAGGACCACAGCTGAACTAATCTATCAAGCTGCCATGTTCTCTCTCTCTCTCTCTGTCTCTCTTTCTCTCTCTTTATCTATTTCTCAACACCCCCACCTGGACAGACAATAATAGCTCTCATTAATCAGACAGAATGCCTGTTTGAGTGCTACAGAGTTTGGACGCTCAACGTACAAACACATGAAATGTTTGTATTCAAATTATAGTTTGTATAATATATCATCATAATGCCGTGTTCTCTTGCAACAGGGCAAGCGTGTGTTTGTGTGTGTGTGTGATTTCTCACTGGTCATAGCTCAACATGCAGCATTTTGAAAGCAGATGCTGTCACCTCACTACTACACACCTCACTACACCTCACTACTCACTACTACACACCTCACTACTACACACCTTATTACTACACGTCACTACTACACACCTCACTACTACACACCTTATTACTACACACCTCACTACTACACACCTTATTACTACACACCTCACTACACCTCACTACTACACACCTCACTACTACACACCTCACTACTGCACACCTCACTACTACACACCTTATTACTACACCTCACTACTACACACCTCACTACTACACACCTCACTACTGCACACCTCACTACTACACACCTCACTACTGCACACCTCACTACTACACCTCACTACACCTCACTACTGCACACCTTATTACTACACGTCACTACTACACACCTTATTACTACACGTCACTACTACACAACTTATTACTACACACCTCACTACACCTCACTACTACACACCTTATTACTACACGTCATTACTACACACCTTATTACTACACACCTCACTACACCACCTCACTACTACACACCTTATTACTACACGTCACTACTACACACCTCACTACAACACACCTCACTACTACACACCTCACTACACCTCACTACAACACACCTCACTACTACACATCTCACTACTACACACCTCACTACTACACACCTCACTACAACACACCTCACTACTACACACCTCACTACTACACACCTCACTACTACACACCTCACTACTACACACCTCACTACTACACACCTCACTACTACACACCTCACTACACACACCTCACTACTACACACCTCACTACTACACACCTCACTACACACCTCACTACTACACACCTCACTACTACACACCTCACTACTACACACCTCACTACACCTCACTACTACACACCTCACTACTACACACCTCACTACTACACCTCACTACTACACACCTCACTACTACACACCTCACTACACCTCACTACTACACACCTCACTACAACACACCTTACTACTACACACCTCACTACACCTCACTACTACACACCTCACTACTACACACCTCACTACACCTCACTACTGCACACCTCACTACAACACACCTTATTACTACACACCTCACTACACCTCACTACTACACACCTCACTACAACTCACTACTACACACCTCACTACTGCACACCTCACTACAACACACCTCACTACACCTCACTACTACACACCTCACTACTACACACCTCACTACATCTCACTACTACACACCTCACTACACCTCACTACTGCACACCTCACTACAACACACCTTATTACTACACACCTCACTACTACACACCTCACTACAACACACCTTATTACTACACACCTCACTACACGTCACTACTACACACCTCACTACTACACACCTCACTACACCTCACTACTACACACCCTCACTACACCTCACTACTACACACCTCACTACAACACACCTTATTACTACACACCTCACTACTACACACCTCACTACTACACACCTCACTACACCTCACTACTGCACACCTCACTACAACACACCTTATTACTACACACCTCACTACACCTCACTACTACACACCTCACTACACCTCACTACTACACACCTCACTACAACACACCTCACTACTACACACCTCACTACTACACACCTCACTACTACACACCTCACTACACCTCACTACTACACACCTCACTACAACACACCTTATTACTACACACCTCACTACACCTCACTACTACACACACTACTTCACTACACCTCACTACTACACACCTCACTACACCTCACTACACCTCACTACTGCACACCTCACTACAACACACCTTATTACTACACACCTCACTACACCTCACTACTACACACCTCACTACTACACACCTCACTACAACACACTACTACACACCTCAGCAACAACAGCAACAAAAACAACAATGAACACCAAACAAAACACAAACATACAATCTCAGAAATGGCCACATCCAGATAAAAACTATATGTAAAACATTGCCCCATGGCTACCTGGACTGCCGACTGTAACTATTTAACACACTGTGTTAAGTGTGTGTTTAACACGCTGTGTTAAGTGTCTATTTAACACACTGCATCCGTGTCCACATCACTGCTGGAGCCCTATCGGCTTCCCATCAGTAAGGCTGACCGGGAGCTGATGGCAGACGTCAGCTTTTCTTGGACAGGTAATCATATTACAGTCTCTGGGTGCTACATAACTTCATTAGACCAGAGGGTCAAAGCTGTTATCTGTCAGACATGTTCCATCTGTTATGCGGATGCAACTGGACTTGGCTGGCAATGTTGATTGAGCATGTGTGTGACTCACTTCTGCTCATCTCAGAGTAGCTTCCATGCTGACTGGTAATGCAGTCTCACCATCAGCAAACCACAGACTCAGTATATCATGCACAATATCATGGTGCAGTAATACAAATGTTTCAAATATTAAACATATAGCAGTCATAAAGGCTGAAGGGCATTCTGGGGGTTCTTTGAAAGCTGCTGTGACTGCTGGGTAAAGTCTCCTGATTGGTTAAAGTCTCCTGATTGGTTAAAGTCTGCTGATTGGTTAAAGTCTCCTGATTGGTTAAAGTCTCCTGAGTGGTGCAACAGAAGATTCACCCTGTCTTCTGGTGATGTGGTGATGGGGAGCTCGATCTCTGATGATGATGCCATCTGTCGCCAGGAGCCTGACAGAGCAACACTGTTCTTGCTTTTTTAATCCGTCAGTTACAGCGTCGGCCAATCACGGGCCTCTGTGAGCTTGTGTGTCAGAAGGGGACAGATAGGGCTGTCCTCCGAGTCCGTTATGCCACCCTGGTGTTGCGTGAGCCGTGAGCTCGAGAAGATGTGGTGTCGGCTGCCTGTGTCTTGAAGAGAGCACGTGAGAGAGTGTGAGAGAGCAAGTGTGTGTATGCACGCAAGTGTGTGTGCGTGTCGGTGTGAGTGTGTGTGTGTGTGTGTGTGTCAGTTCTGCACCAGTGAGCAGGCGTGCTGAGCGTCAGGGTTAAACATGTCCCCCTTTCCTGAAGGCCCAGCCTCAGCATTAAACCTGCGCGCTCACATTCACGGCCATATTAACTCTCCTCCTGGTCCTGCCTGGAGCTCCATGGAGAAAGATGGAGAACGTGGGCGATAAAAGAAGTTATGAACAGAAAATGGCTGACGTGCAAATGGATGTGGAGAGAGAAACAGACTTTCGCTGCAGTTTTGAACATTCTGCACTTTTCCTCCGGAGGGGCTGGTTTCATCTTCCTCTCCTTTCCCCATTTTGCTCCTCCGCTCTCTCGCTCCATTCCACCTCCATTTTTGAAAGGTCAGGCGTGGCGTGTGTTAAGTCATACTTAGGTCAAAGGTCAAGTCAATGGCCTGTGAAGGAGGGAGAGTCTTTAAATGTCACGTGTCGCGGGAAACCCCGAGCAGCGTTCATCACAACGGTGTGCTGCAGTAACAGTACTGAACAAGCCAACGTTACAGCATCACAGCAGTGCTACACAGTAAGAGCTCTGCTCAGAGTCCGCACCATCACTAAAGGGTGGAGGCGCAGAGTGAAGGTGCAGCTGCCAACAGAGGCCGCCACCCACACCTGTGTAGACGGTTTCAGGGGCTCAAACGTGGCACAGGTTCTGTACCCTAGGTGGCGCTGGACTGTGGAATGTCAGGAAGACGTTCTCCTCTCCACTTCATGGTGGTGAGAACGGCTGATCTGATTGGTGCAAGTGAGCTGCTCCCAGCGGTTCGTCTTCCCGCCTCCCATTAGCAGAGGTGATCTTCCCCACCGCTGCCGGCAGGGTCAGCCTCACAGGAGGGGCGGCGAGACAGGCACAAAGACCACAGGCGCCTCAGACTGCGACTGGTGGGTGCGCCAACAGTCTGGGGCGAGAAAATAAGTATGTAAATAAATAAATAAATAAGTCAAGTGACATGTGAATGTTTGTGGGATCCCCCACTGTTTAGAAGACGCTGTCTCCTGAGCCCAGCTGTCAAAACACACGCAGCAGGGGTGGCGAACCGAGCAGAGGAACAGGAAGTGACCCGCGCCATGACACGTCACTGTTCCTGAGACGCAGACGCAAACATTTCGACAGCTTGTTGTGGATCTTTTGCCCGTGTGAACGTTGCCGGGTCTCTGTCCAGTCATGCGGCCACACCACGCTACCGCAAGACACCGGGGCAGGCAGTGCGGATCGGAGTAGATGCCCTTGGGGTTCACACACACACACACACACACACACACCTGACACTGACATCTCCACAGTGGGGTTCTATCAAGGGCAAACATCCCCAGATGCTGGACTCTCACATGGTCACTGACCAAAACCTCTGAAAGACTTTTTGTAGGGCACACACACACACACACACACACACATCTAAAGTCACGCTTCGCTTTGCATCTCTCTACCCACCTGTGCTGCCGTGCTCATCAAAACCAGAGCTTATGTTTCTCTGTCAGAGACTCTACAGTGGAGTCCTGAGCCCCAGGCATCAATAAAAACACCACAGGAACACACACACACACACACATTTATCCATGACCATCCAGTCAAATCCTTAAGAGAGCAAATCCTTTTTGTTTTCATTCTCCATGGTTCCTCACAATTTGGCAGTAGTTTCAGATTTCCAGTTTAATTACATCTAGCCTCTAATGCATGACCACTGATCTGGGGAGCTTCTCACACGAGCCATGCGCATGTAGCAGCGCCACGCAGGGCCTTGCTAAACAGCACAGGCCTTTTGTACCATGTGGTCACAGCTGAGTCAGGTACCTCAGGCCTATGGGGAGGCGCGTGGCAAAGCTAGGACTTGCACACAAGCTCGGACAAGCTAGCACACAACTGTACAGCCACAGAAGAGTCTTACAAACAGGCTGCTGAGCCGTAAGAGTCATGTTGTGGAATCAGGCTTTATTCAGTGCTTTTATTCAGGTTTTTATTTTATTTGTCAAATCCGGATTAGCACAAATACCTGCAGCTGCAGAGCTGCAGGTCTGAAAGCATTTAATTTAGGTGCTAAAGTGGGGCAAGCAGGTGGATTCACAGAGGGCAGGTGTGGTTACAGAGGGCAGGTGTGGTTACAGAGGGCAGGTGTAGTTACAGAGGGCAGGTGTGGTTACAGAGGGCAGGTGTAGTTACAGAGGGCAGGTGTGGTTACAGAGGGCAGGTGTAGTTACAGAGGGCAGGTGTGGTTACAGAGGGCAGGTGTGGTTACAGAGGGCAGGTGTAGTTACAGAGGGCAGGTGTGGTTACAGAGGGCAGGTGTGGTTACAGAGGGCAGGTGTAGTTACAGTCCTACACAGTCCTACATTAACACACCACCCCTACGTTAACACACCACCCCTACATTAACACCACCCCTACGTTAATACACCACCCCTACATTAACACACCACCCCTACGTTAATACACCACCCCTACATTAACACACCACCCCTACGTTAACACACCACCCCTACGTTAACACACCACCCCTACATTAACACCACCCCTACATTAACACACCATCACCTGCTATTACGTACTTCAGTGCTTCTTTCTGCTTCCCACACTTGCATAAGCTCCTTTAAGCCTGAATGATCCCACTAAATGCGGCCTTTAAAGTGCACAAGCACTGAAACCTCTGGTTACCATGCAGATGTTGTCGTAGTGACTGTTGTCGCAGAGCTGCTGGCTCTGAGTGCCTCTAACAGATGTGGCCTTCATTAACTCAGTTAAGGGCTACTAAACCTGACCTGACATCAGGTGGCTGCCCACCTCACTGGATGAAGCTGTGGCCGAGGAGTCCAGTGTCTGGGTGGAGTGCAGATGTGAAGCAGCTTCAGGTGAAGGAGAGCGCCCCCTGCTGGTTGAACTGTGCACTACTCCGTCACTACTCCGCTCAGGTTTGGGTGGTGCTAGCACTTCAGCTCTTTTCTGCATGACTGCATGGTGTCTCCCTCTGTCCTAGCTTGACCACACAGTTCCACAGCACCGCCTGGTCTGTAGGTTTGAACTCTTTTAAATGTATTCATGGACTTTCTAAAAGCTCTCAGGTTAAAGTAAACGCAACAGTTGCCTAATCTGCAGGGGTCACACTTAGTGGGCTGTCCTGTTCCGGGCTCTGCCTTCTGGGTGTGAAGCTTAATGAACAGATGTTCACCGAGTGGCGGACAGCAGGCTGATGTCACTTCCTCTTCCTTACCACCAACGACTTTTCTCCTCTGCCTACCTCTAATTTCTCTTCTTTTCAAAAAATATGGTGAAAAATGAGAAAGTGAATAACAGAGAGACAGAGAGAGACAGAGGAACTGTAGTGTACTTAGGTAAGATACGTGGAGATATAAATAACTATAGTGAAATAAACAAAGATTCCAGAGAAACAGGAAGTTTCAGACAGAGATCCTTCATCAGCTGCCTTCACACTTTATGTTGATTCACCCTACAGATTTACATATATACAGATATACATATACAGATATACATATACAGACCTGTGAGGCAGAGAGGACTTCAACCATAGAGCTATTGCTGTTTTAAAGGGCCTATGGGGATGAGTTTGGCGATGTCCTTCTACACTGGGAATAAAGCAGCTCCTCAAACACATACTGATGCTTGTGAAGTATGGATGGGCAATGGGACCTAAACTGTGATTTAACCCACTTGCTTGTGCCTCTATCTGCCCCAGCCCACACGTCTCCCAGACAATAGCAGACATACACTCACAAAATACGTTTCTTAGCTAAATTGACCTCGTCTGCTGGAATGGTATAGAAGGCTAAAAAGGAGAGACTCCATCTCCGTCATGTGAAAGGTTTACTGGCAAATACAGCAAAGGGTAGGAACGTCCTTCCTCAGGCAACGGCACGGAGCCAAAGGTCACGGCATCGATCCGAGCACATGTGGCCAGAACAGGGATGGTGATTGGCAGTTGTGGAGGGTGTAATTCTGTAGGAGCGAAAGTGCTTTTGCCAATTATGTCTTAGTTAACAAACTGACAGAACACCCTATCTTCTCTTAATCCCACAGATATCAAACCTCTCAACACTGCAGCTTCTGAAGCAGCTCTGGAATGAACTCTCCATCACCTTTACACACACACACACACACACACACACACACCCCCTGCCCCCACACACACCCATTTTTACCAATTATTATTGTTGCTAAACACTGTTAACACCTAAACATGAGCTTACTTAAAAACATAACTTGATGTAAAGCAATTATTCAATTATTTCCTCATGAGCACTGGCAAAAATAAAATTTTTATGTCATTCTCACTAGGATAGTATAGCAGAACACCCCCACACACAGGTACACACACACAAACACACGCACACACACACACACACACACACACATCTTGCCTGTACACAGACAACAATATCCAATCACACAATCAGAGAAGTGCTTGGCAGCTGGAGTTTTCAAGGCTACTTAGTCAATACAGACAGCAGTGTGCACTCAAGGGAACAAGTGAACAAGGGAAGGCATGCACCCTAAGAGTGCATATCAGGACACAGCAGGAAGGAAGAAACAGACTTTGGTCAGTATGAACCGAGTGACGCGCGAGTCGTGCCCTACTATTGCCTGTCCTCTCACCCAGGGTGAGTCAGGTGTCCAAATCACCACCCACGTTTCTCAGTGAAAACCTTGATGTAGGGCATAGCCTTGCTGATAAACAGCACCATCTCCAACCTTATACCCGAATTGTCCTTAATACGATGAGAGATCAGGGTGTAAATGTATCTGCATGACATATGTGCCCCGATATCCTACACAATGTTAGCACTGCATGCTACAATGCTAAACCATTAGTTCCTGTCATTATGATGAATGGCTTTCCAAGTGTCTGTCGGGAAGCCGGTGTGAGTTACAGGGATCTCAGACTGGGGTTCACTCCAGCTCAAGGTGCTTAGCCTAGCCTAGCGTAGCATCTAATTAGCTCTAAAAGAAAAGTCAACGAGGAATGAATCATTTACCAGTTTAGGGTTTAGTTAACGATCACGACTACAAATCAAGTCTTAGGTTGAAATGTTTATGCTAAGGTTAAAAAGCCCCGTGCAGGGGGTAGTGGGATGGGGCCGGCTGTTCTGAGCTAGTCAACAGTCAACAGCAGCTCTCTGCGTCCTGACTGAGTGAGGAATAGTGAAGCAATTTTGTGGAGGTTTCTTAAATTAAACCTGGAGACAAATCAAACTGTTCCACACATTTTACTGGAACATTACATCTAATTCTAAGCAATACTGATCTCTGAACGCTAACTACTCAACTGAAGTGTAAAGTGTAAGTGTGCGTGGCAACACCAAGCCTGCTGAGGAAGGCCAGCAATAAGTGCAGCCATTAGAGCTGTCGGGCAAATACAAATTCATTTCCTTGGTATTCTGTAGTCCTTTCAATGGTTAGAATCAAAGGTTTGGCACCCCTACGTAAACCTATTTCAAGTTAACACACAGTAACCTTCAAACTAACTGAGATGAATTCAGCACTCTCCACTGGGCTGGTTCACGCAGAGCCACATGCATCCATGCAAACCCTTCAAAATGGCTTTTTACACCTTAATTACAGATGTGTAATTGCTTTCCTACACCAATCGACAACACAGCTGATGAAATACATTGTTTCTGCTTTGGTCTTTTATGCTTATGATGCAGTAAATTCTTAGATCTTATCCAGATAAGCGTACCCACTTCAGTCTCAGATCTGATCCAGATAAATGTACACACCATATAAATGTTCAGGCCATTTTTATTGATGTTATTTTTTTACATCAAGAAAAAACACCATACAAGAGTAAAGACAACACAAGTATCGTGCTGAGCAGTAATTCAGCTCCTTTTGTAGTGTTCCAAGCGTCTGAGCAGGACGACTGGAGGGGAGGAGGAGTGAAAGTTGAAATTTCTGCTTTCCCTTCATGGCTGGAGCAGATTAGACCGCCTGCCTCTGTGAGCTGGGGCTGGGGGAGGCAGCGCCGTAGCAACCGTAGCGGCCATGGCGACTAGAGCAGCCCTTTGCATTCACACTGTGTCTGTGGGATTTTGCTTGCTGTACACATTCCTTCGATTTACCAGCATATAATTATTTGAACCAAGTTCGGTAAATAAACCATGTGAAACATCTGGAGTTACAATCCTACATTAACCATAATCACCACCTCACAGAGACCCTCCCCCACTGCTCAGTCTCAGCTGCTCCGCTCTTGGGATAATGTTATTGCACATGTGAGTAGTTTGCTCTGATACCTCAGGGATACAATATCAAAGTGTTTTTTGTAATAAAATTTGCTGTTATGTCTTGCAGGACTGGAGGATATGGTCAACACTTGGTTACAACACTTCTGTTTGCCACTGACCCTTCTCTGAGCTAAGAGTTCAACCCTCGACCTGACAACTCCACTTAAGTTTAGCATTGGACAGTTAATTATAACATACTTATCATCTCTCTCAGCTACTGACATCAATACACACTCATCATCTCTCTCAGCTACAGACATCATCAATACACACTCATCATCTCTCTCAGCTACAGACATCATCAATACACACTCATCATCTCTCTCAGCTACAGACATCATCAATACACACTCATCATCTCTCTCAGCTACTGACATCAATACACACTCATCATCTCTCTCAGCTAAAGACATCATCAATACACACTCATCATCTCTCTCAGCTACAGACATCATCAATACACACTCATCATCTCTCTCAGCTAAAGACATCATCAATACACACTCATCATCTCTCTCAGCTACAGACATCATCAATACACACTCATCATCTCTCTCAGCTACTGACATCATCAATACACACTCATCATCTCTCTCAGCTACTGACATCACCAATACACACTCATCATCTCTCTCAGCTACAGACATCACCAATACACACTCATCATCTCTCTCAGCTACAGACATCACCAATACTGTCCTTGCTTGGTGCATCTCCTACATGTCAAACAGATCTCAGTTCATCGTCTTGGATAAACTAATAGTACCATTAACGTGGCTATGCAGGCGGAAGCCTTTTACACTTGTGGCCACACTTGTATAACACTGATGACACATGGATTCTTGTCAGCACTAGAACTACCAATTATGTCATTATTAAATCTTCATCTGTAGTTTGTAACCTTTTTGCTCCCTTTTGAACATTAGGCCATTTGTTAAAAGGCTTTTTCACTTCCGTGTTATAACCCGACCTTTGGCTCACCCTGTTCATGCAGAAATTCTGGCTCATTCTTTCATTCTGTTCTGATTAGACTACTGAAACTCTCTTTTAACCGGTATCTCTATCAAAACCATCAAAATTCAATTCTCTTGCATTCTAAAAAAATCTGACCATTTCACATCACTCAGATACGCGGCCACAGTCTCACTATTCATTCAGTTTAAACTTCTGCTGCTCACAAATACATCTTCGTAGGTTCTTGCATCCCCCTGTGTAGCCCTATTGCCTTGCCCACACACTGAGATCTTCTCACGCTGGTCTTCTCTTTGAAGGTTGTAGATCTTCTAGTGCCATGGCCCTTGAGCTCCATAACACACTACCACAATCGCTCTGTTGCTAAAAGATCCCTCACTTCTTCCTATTTATAACTCCTCATTGTGATCTGTTCTGCATTAGTTTGTACAGCACCCCTGAGTCTGAGAAAGGTGCTATATACATTTTTATTATTAATTACTGTGCCAGCCTTGGCCTATATTTGTGAACAATTACAGTCAAACCCCACTTAATCCACAAAGCACCTGACCAGTTTTATGTAAACCAAAAAAGCAGCTATTGTATACAAGCGTGCCTTCATGCTTTTACGGTTTCTTTGAAGTAGCAGTTTGCCAATAAAGGACTGAAAGGGTTTAATTCTGAGTGTGAACTGTGTACGAGGCTTTGGAGTCTCATGGAGTCCTGGGCTGAGTACCAGAGATGTTCAGTCATGTGTTTTAATCTGCCTCCACAACACCAAGCACAAGGAAATCACAGCAAGGCGTTCAGATGGAAATGTGCTATGCAGCTTCAGCTGGGCTCAGAGATTAGCGCTAAATTACGGTGAAAAACGTGTGCAAGTCTGGCTAGGCGCTCTGCCTTGTGGCCTAGACCTGCAGTGTCTGGTCAGAGCTGTGCAAATTATTCTCACAAAGTCCAGTCACCTAGAAATGACTAGTAGCCATACGCCACAACCAGGTGACTGCAGCTGACTCAGTAAGAGCATCTGAGGAAAGTCTCCAGCATGCCACCTTGGATTAGAATCAATTCTGATGCAGATATTTCAGTCATGACCCATGACGAGTGCATTGACACAATTCCAGGTCCATCGCTATCTTACACGAGTCTACTGACCTGCTCTCCCACTGCGAACACGGCCACGTCTCCAACAATCCCCTTGGATACTCGCATGCCATATCCAACACTGCCCGCAAATCTCTGAGATTTCTGTGATCAAATCTCTGTGGCCAAGAATACCACAAAACCATGGCAGGTGTGGGTGTTGGCGTAGTCTACTTAATGTGCACCGTCACCACCCAAACACTGGGAATGTGCCTTGGTCTCCAGGTTTGAAACTAATCCTCAAGCTTCCTCAAGTGAGAAACAGTGAGACAGTTGCTATTTATCTGACAGCACCTTGAGTCTAGACATATATGCTTGACACAGACCATTTCTTGATGACAGCACTCATTAAATGGAGAGGTTTCTCTGTCTTTTTTCACTAAGCAGATCCCTGAACAGTTAGTGTAACCAAAGCACCACAATGGATGGTTTCTTCTATCCATTCTGGTCCAGTGTTAATTCCCTTTCAGAACCAACCCCTTCAGCGTCCACTGAAGGCTGAAGGTCCACGGCCAAGCTGTTATTTACAGAGCAGGGACTAATGACCAGAGCGCAGGCCTGCTGTTTTATTAGCGCAGGGAGGTCTGTCAGAAACACATTTATCTCCGCAGGCCTTTCACAATGCCAAGTCCTCAAGGACAGAGAGAGGGATAAAGAGACGAGTGAGGGAGAGAATATGGGAGAGAGATGAAATGGGGGGAGAGACAGAGCACCGGGTTTATCATGCACGAAGAAGAAAAGTGCTGTAGTATTTTTATTTTCACTTGAGCGTCTTTAGAGTTTTAACAGGATACTGGAGCAGCAGATACCGACAGAAACAGCAGTGCAGGGTTGTTCCCACGCTCCACTGATGAACGTCACGTCACGTTTACACCATTCCACAGGATAGGAGCAAATTAAAGATACAAACACGGGAGTTTGCGAACCCTTCCAACATCGCCCGCCCCCCATTTCAGCCTTACAGATGCGGGGCTGCAACAAAGGGCTCTGATTGGCCTGTAAAGGCAGGAAGCCGTAGTGGATGAAACCAGGGGGCGGTGTAACGTGTGCGATTGTGTCCACGCTGGCCTGGTGCTGATTGGCTGTGGAGAGTGAAAAACGCATGCTGCTTCCTGCAAGGGCTCAGGGTAATTTGGAGCGGTGCCCATCGGGTACAACACAAAGGCTCAGCGTCCGTCTGATGTTTTACTAGTGACTGTTATGTGTTATGCATCAAACATGGCCCACAGGAGCCAAACCCCGCCCCCTCTGATGTTTAAGGAGGGACTCCGCCCCCTCTGTTTTACTTGACGCAGTCGCACTTTTATCTCCTTGAAGGAATCATTTTTTCTTTGAATGTATCTTTTATCAATTCTTCATTTTACTGTCTTCAATTTAAATAAACATTTTTTTTTTTTTACATTTTCTTTTATTTTTAGCAAATACCTTCCTGAAGTGATCGATCTCAGGATGTAATAAACTTTATGATCCTTCTGTGTATTCTGTTTCCTATAAAGTGCGTCGTAAACAATGACTCAGGAAGTGTTATACAAATACTGTTTAACGGAAAGAAAGTGTCCACTGCAAGGCGTCTCCATGCTGAGGTGGGTGCTTGAGATTAGAAGAATAAGCATTTCCTATTAATGGGTCTGTAATGGGATATCCCTATATTTACACTACAGCACCAATCTGTCAGACACAGGAACCAACCCAGAGATACATGCAGTGGCTGAGTGTGACGGCATTCACAAGACTCTGAAGAAGAAGCGTTCATAATGGCTAACTTTTAAAAGGAGGACCCGACAGACGTATACCAAACACAAGCAGAGACGTGTGTGAGAGAAGGCTGCGAACTGTACCGCGGTAATGACAGGGATAAGCAACCATCTTGCTGACTGCTAAACAACTCCCTAACATCTGGTAAATGTCAGGGCAGAAAACACACAGACAAACACTCTCTCTGACACACACACACACACACACAGGACCAGCAGGCTTAATGTCAAATGCACCCTCAGACAGAAATGTTACCTGAATGTGTAATTGCTGCTGAATGATAATCTCTGTAGAATATACATGTGAAGGTGTGTGTGTATGTGTGTGTTTGTGTGTGTGTGTGTTCTCACAGGAGACCTCATCAACTGCAGCAGAAACAAGCGGACTAGCTGTGTGTGCTGTAATTATTTCCCAAATCAATATTGTGACAGCAGAGCTGAGCCCCATCACAGTCGCACCCTGTCAGATCTAAGGTAGCACAATCATGTCTGATTCTCTAAACTCTCTCAGCCTCCAATCTCCTCTCGGGTGGAATATGGAGTGTTTGTGTGTTGGAGAGATTGTTTAGAGATTCAAGAGAGGAAACAGGTATTGACCGAGCTGCTGTGTGTGTGCTGATCAATCACAGAGTCCAGTTTAAACATATAGCAGACAGAGCTTGTTTCAGACTGTGAACCCTGGCCAGATGAGGTGCAGGCGACGACCCCGGGAAGCAGCTGTGATGGAAGCATCGCGGTAACCGCGCTCCTCACAGCAAACAAAATGGCTGTAAACAAATAACTTCTAAGTTACATACTGAAATTAGATGTATTAAAATACCAATGTGGATCAGTGTGTTCAGGCTAACTAATTAGGCCTGACAGAGCAGATGAGCGAAATCATTTAATATGGTCTAGGTGACCAGCTCTGAAACCCTATTATTACATCACAGGAGGCAGTTTAAACCCTGAGCTCGGCTAATTAAGCCTGATGTGATTAGTGCAGACTAATCGTTTAATCGGGTCTGCTTTAGAGGTGAATGGCCAGGTCTGCTCTGCTCTTTAAGCTCTGTGCTCCATTCATTAGACTGAAACCAGTCATTTCATGAGCAGCCAACACACAAACACACACACAGACCCATGCACACGCACACTAACACTACAAATACACACACACAGACCCATGCACACGCACACTAACACTACAAATACACACACACAGACCCATGCACACGCACACTAACACTACAAATACACACACACAGACCCACGCACACGCACACTAACACTACAAATACACACACACAGACCCACGCACACCAACACTACAAATACACACACACAGACCCATGCACACGCACACTAACACTACAAATACACACACAGACCCACGCACACGCACACTAACACTACAAATACACACACACAGACCCATGCACACGCACACTAACACTACAAATACACACAAAGACCCACGCACACGCACACTAACACTACAAATACACACACACAGACCCACGCACACCAACACTACAAATACACACACACAGACCCATGCACACGCACACTAACACTACAAATACACACACAGACCCACGCACACGCACACTAACACTACAAATACACACACAGACCCACGCACACGCACACTAACACTACAAATACACACACACAGACCCACGCACACGCACACCAACACTACAAATACACACACACAGACCCATGCACACGCACACTCACAGTAACACTACAAATACATACATTCTGCAGAGGTTAACTGACATAAACACACAGATTTCTGTTATTTCAACACATTTGCAGTATGTGGGATGGACAGAGATGCTTAATTTGCACTCTAAGCATTTAACAGAGACCCTTAAAACCATTAAAACACCTGCACAGTACAAATCCCTAATCAGCCCACCAAGATGAATAGAGTGCCATTCTGTCAGAATTAGTTGAACACACTGACTATAAATAATAGGGCCCCTGTGTTCGTTTCCTTGGAAACATGAGTTGCTATGCTTAAAGCTTTTAGCAGCAGTAGCTGACAGGGGCCACTTAGCCTTCTAACACCCCCGCCACCACCCCGCCTCACACACACACACACACACACACACACACACACACACACACACACACACACACACACACACACACACACACACACACACACACACACACACACACACACACACACACACACACACACACACACACACACACACACACACACACACACACACACACACACACACACACACACACACACACACACACACACACACACACACACACACACACACACACACACACACACGCACCCACACACACACACACACACACACAGATGCTGACATTTAAATTTCATTAGCAGACCCTATTACCCATCATTATGCAACTTTATTACACATATTATAGTTATTAGAGGTTATTAACAGAAATATAGACTGGGTTCTGTTAAGGAATGAAGAAATTTTAAATTATTGAATCTCACACACACACACACACACACATGCAGGGCTCAATCTTGCAGCATTAACGGTTGTGTATGGGTATACTGGGGCCTTCGCTCACGGCTAACCCGTCTCCTAAACACTAATGCTTTATTACATCCCATAATGCTATTTTCAGGCTACAAGCTCTAATCTGAGATGAGAATAAATTATTTAGTCTACCCAAAAGTATAGTTTGAAGAGGAATATATTTTATTGAATCTGAGGGAACAACATCAGTGCGTGTGTGTGTTAATGAAGATATATGTGCTTACAGGATACAAACACCTGAGTATCCACTATGCACTTCCAGAAATTCCCATTGTAAATGTAAGTAGTTTTGGAAAAAAATGTTTTTTTCCATCAACAAAATAACTCCCAAACTTTTTGCTGAAGTGTTTCTAGATGTTCTAGTGTATGAGGGCACACAGTGACACAGACACACACTGAACAGTGACACAGACACACAGTGACACACAGTGAACACAGACACACACTGAACACAGTGACACAGACACACAGTGACACACAGTGAACACAGACACACACTGAACACAGTGACACAGACACACAGTGACACACAGTGAACACAGACACACACAGTGAACACAGTGAAACACACACACACACACACAGTGACACAGTGAACACACACACACAGTGACACAGACACACAGTGACACAGTGAACACACACACACAGTGACAGATTGAACACACACACAGTGAACACAGTGAAACACACACACACAGTGACACAGACACACAGTGACACAGTGAACACACACACACACAGTGACACAGTGAACACACACACAGTGAACACAGTGAAACACACACACACACACAGTGAAACAGTGAACACACACACACAGTGATACAGTGAACACACACACACAGTGACACAGACACACAGTGACAGTGAACACACACACAGTGAACACAGTGAAACACACACACACACACAGTGAACACAGTGAACACACACACAGTGACACAGTGAACACACACACAGTGACACAGTGAACACACACACACACACAGTGAACACAGTGAACACACACACACACAGTGAACACACACACACACACAGTGAACACACACACACACACAGTGAACACAGTGAACACACACACACACAGTGACACAGACACACAGTGAACACAGTGAACACACACACAGTGAACACAGTGAACACACACACACAGTGAACACACACACACACACACAGTGACACAGACACACAGTGAACACAGTGAACACAGACACACAGTGAACACACACACACACAGTGAACACAGTGAACACACACACACACACACACACAGTGACACAGTGAACACAGACACACAGTGAACACAGTGAACACACACACAGTGAACACAGACACACAGTGAACACAGTGAACACACACACAGTGAACACAGTGAACACACACACACAGTGAACACACACACACACACACACAGTGGCACAGACACACAGTGAACACAGTGAACACAGACACACAGTGAACACAGTGAACACACACACACACAGTGAACACAGTGAACACACACACAGTGAACACAGTGAACACACACACAGTGACACAGTGAACACACACACAGTGACACAGACACACAGTGACACAGTGAACACAGACACACAGTGAACACAGTGAACACACACACAGTGAACACAGTGAACACACACACACACAGTGACACAGACACACAGTGAACACAGTGAACACACACACAGTGACACAGTGAGCACACACACACACAGTGACTATATAGCCCCCAGTTTACCCCAGTTTACCCCTTTTCCCGTTGGCATGTGTAGATTCAGCCCCTTTATTGCGGAAGCCTATTAATGGCGTAGGAGCCAAGATGAGTGGTGCAAAAACAGGGTCCCATGTTTTAATCAAAACTGAATACATTTGCACACAGCTATGTACTAAATGTAATAAACAACCCCCCACACCCCAAATACACTCCCCATAGTGGCACTTATGTTCATTATCAGCACCTGTTCTGACAAATCCAGGTTATTGACAGCGAGTGATTATAATACACTAGCATAACACACTGAGTGGGAGTGATTAGAATACACTAGAATATCACACTGAGTGGGAGTGACTCCTTTTAGCTGGGAAATAAAGCTTGTGAAGGCTTTGGGATTACTGAGTTGGAATTAGACACAGCCCTCAACAGAGACTCTGACCCCTCTCAATACCATCTAACCTCTCAACACAACACGCCAGGGAAAAGGTTGTTTTCCATCAGCTCTTTCCTTAATAAGCCATAACACCATATCAGTAATGGTGGAGAGGACTGGATTAGGAGATAAGGTCACTCCATTACTGTTGTCCCCATTACTCTGGTTCTGCTTGCATGGTGTGTGTGTGTGTGTGTGTGTGTACATTATGACTCACATACTTATTATAAAAAAAATGTAGAGAAAATCTAAAGTGTAATAACACATTATCTTTCCAAGCTTGAATATAAAAAAAGATCAAATTCATGCATTTAAAGGGCTGCAAGATGATGTATATGTGCAAAATGCCAAAGTCCAAGAAGTATGAAATGTCAAATGTGTGTGTCAGTAATTAAGTATGAAGTTTCAGATGTGTGTCAGTAATTAAGCATGACGTTTCAGATGTGTGTCAGTGATTAAGTATGAAGTTTCAGATGTGTGTCAGTAATTAAGTATGAAGTTTCAGATGTGTGTCAGTGATTAAGTATGGAGTTTCAGATGTGTGTCAGTAATTAAGTATGAAGTTTCAGATGTGTGTCAGTGATTAAGTATGAAGTTTCAGATGTGTGTCAGTGATTAAGTATGAAGTTTTAGATGTGTGTCAGTGATTAAGTATGAAGTTTCAGATGTGTGTCAGTAGTTAAGTATGAAGTTTCAGATGTGTGTCAGTAATAGGTATGAAGTTTCAGATGTGTGTGTCAGTAATAAGTATGAAGTGTCAGATGTGCGTGTCAGTAATAGGTATGAAGCTTCAGATGTGTGTCAGTAATACGTATGAAGTTTCAGATGTGTGTCAGTAATTAAGTATGAAGTTTCAGATGTGTGTCAGTGATTAAGTATGAAGTTTCAGATGTCTGTCAGTGATTAAGTATGAAGTTTCAGATGTGTGTCAGTAATGGTATGAAGTTTCAGATGTGTGTCAGTAATTAAGTATGAAGTTTCAGATGTGTGTCAGTGATTAAGTATGAAGTTTCAGATGTGTGTCAGTAGATGTGTGTCAGTAATAGGTATGAAGTTTCAGATGTGTGTGTCAGTAATAAGTATGAAGTGTCAGATGTGTGTGTCAGTAATAGGTATGAAGTTTCAGATGTGTGTGAGGGGCGTGTCAGTGAGGGGGCGTGTTCGTGCGGAGGCGTGTCTATGAGGGGCATGACTGTGAGGGGGCGTGTCTGTGAGTGGGGTGGCACTTAAAGCTGTGGGCTGCGTGCCTGGGTGGAGATCTCTGAGGGCGTGGCCCTGTGGCCTGCACACACCCTGAGGGTTCCAGCTACAGGAGGCGCTGTGAGCAGCAGGGACGTTAAGCCTGTACCACTGGAGCGGAAACAAAGACCATTTAAGTTAACTAGGTCAGACATGGCTGATGAATAGTGCGCTACCATCGGGTCTGATTTAGCACAACCTTGTGACGCAGTATGTTCTTTAAACCAGATCGAAATGGATTAAACGCATGGAATTAGGGAGACAGTCTGTTCTCATAGGATGCAGTATTGACTGTACCTGCAACCTGCGGCATTGGGATCAGTGCAGATTTAGAGGGGAGAGTCAGATTATATACAGCAGGGAGCATTCACCGCTCAGGGCCCACAGAGGGCCCACAGAGGGTGGGGTTTCAGAGGGCCCACAGAGGGCGGGATTCAGAGGGCCCACAGAGGGCGGGTTTCAGAGGGCCCACAGAGGGTGGGGTTTCAGAGGGCCCACAGAGGGCGGGATTCAGAGGGCCCACAGAGGGCGGGTTTCAGAGGGCCCACAGAGGGTGGGGTTTCAGAGGGCCCACAGAGGGCGGGTTTCAGAGGGCCCACAGAGGGCGGGTTTCAGAGGGCCCACAGAGGGTGGGGTTTCAGAGGGCCCACAGAGGTGGGGTTTCAGAGGGCCCACAGAGGGCGGGTTTCAGAGGGCCCACAGAGGGTGGGGTTTCAGAGGGCCCACAGAGGTGGGGTTTCAGAGGAATGGAAGGGGACAATACCAAATTGTTTTCTGCCTCAACATTTCATCCAAGCTTCATCATCTGAGCGTAAACTGGTCTGACACACCTCGTCTGGAATTACACTCTTGGTAACATCTGTTATATGAGCGGGCACTGCATTAATCTTTATGGTTTGTCTGGTGGGGATGGTAAATCTGTGTTATAGCGCAATGAAGTGAACCAGATGCGATGCTGGCATGACCAGTGTGGACTGGAAAAGGCCGAAGAGTGACATGCTGAAGAGTGACACGCTGAAGAGTGACACGCTGAAGAGTGCTAGCGTTAGCGCCCTGGTGGCTGTAGGAACAGAATGAGGAACTATGAACCACACCTGAAAACTCACAAACCTCACAGCCATGAACATCCTGTCATGGATCATCTGCCTTGAATTATCTGATTAACCAAGAAAAACTGCACGACACTGTTGCTTCGTGTGACGCGGCCCTCCCGCGAATTCTGTGACACGGAGAGCTCGTGTCAAAATGCACATACATGTTTTCATCTCAGTGAGAGAGAGAGAGAAGACTAACGTGTTCTGGTGCACGTGTCCTAGTTTATTTAAGAACACTGAATATGAACACCTGAATATTGAATAAATATGTCTGACATGGTGTCAATGTAAAATTGACATTTCACAAAATTGACATGTTCCTACGCGCACGGTTTTCTGTTCACACAGCACACAAAGAAGAAACGAATAAAGCACAGCGATTATGTCACATCTGTGTTTAGCACATGCAGCTCCTGTCACCTATTAGTGCTCCAAATACACCTACAGCATGCAACTGCTTGTATGTTGTGCTATAGTCTATAGCCACAGCTAGGCACCCTAGCGAGCCCTGCCTGCGTTTGGAGCACAGCCGCTGCCCAGAAGCCCAGACTACAGCAGCGCTAGTGGAGTCCAGTCACATGATCGACTGGTCTGGGGCCAACAGTTCTCCTCACTCCCCCATTAAAAGCTGCTTCAGCCCACTTACCACACACACACACACACACACACACACACACACGCTCTGCACCGAACTTCATAAGCAGGTCATAAAAGAGTTTACTGCAGACCTTCCTTAAAACTGCTTACCAGACACCTACTTTATTAGACACAAAAGGTACAGGGAGAGGGAGCATAACCCCCCCCCCTCACACACACACACACACACACTAATATATAGTACATCAAACAGACCAGCACAGTAACTCAATTATACACCAGAACACCCCACAATCTGATTAGTCTAAAAGCTTCACAAACACTGAAAGAGGAGATAGGGAGAGAACACACACACACACACACACACACACACACACACAGACAGACACATCAAAATAACCAAAATCAGGTTCTGATGTTTTACTTTCCTGTTTATTAGATATTCTACTGTGCAAAAGCTTTAGGTGTTACCTTTCAAAACCAAGCTATAAATAAGACATTTCCTGTGTGTGTTTGTGAGTATGTGTGAGTGTGTGTATGTGCGTGTGGTATATAAGTCATCTCCTTTCTTATTAATGAAGATGAATACTATGAGGCAGGAGTCATAAATTCCTCACATAAATCAGTGCTAATGGCCATTTATCCACCAAAGCTGTTGTAAACGTGTGTGTGTGTGTGTGTGTGTGTGTGTGTGTATGTGTGTGTGTGCGCATTTGCTGATGTCTGATGTGCTTTTAATTATAGTGAAAAATGACAGAGGAGCTAAAATGGGAGTGGGGCATGATCTGGGTAGCACACTGCCCTACTGCCCTACTGCCCTCTCCGTCAGCACACTGCCCTACTGCCCTACTGCCCTCTCAGTCAGCACACTGCCCTACTGCCCTCTACGTCAGCACGTTGCCCTACTGCCCTCTCTGTCAGCACACTGCCCTACTGCCCTACTGCCCTCTCCGTCAGCACGCTGCCCTACTGCCCTCTCAGTCAGCACACACACACACAAACATACACGTTGGCTGGGAGCAAGAATGTATCTCAGTGATTCCATGTGTCTCCGCGTCTCTTTGTCTGACTGCCGGAGTGCAAGAGCTGGACTCATTAGAGAAACAGACAGAACACCCTGACAACGGGAGGACAAAACACCCTGACAATGGGAGGACAAAACACCCTGACAACGGGAGGACAAAACACCCCGACAACGGGAGGACAAAACACCCTGACAACGGGAGGTCAAAACACCCCGACAACTGGAGGTCAAAACACCCCGACAACTGGAGGACAAAACACCCTGACAACGGGAGGACAAAACACCCTGACAATGGGAGGACAGAAGACCCCGACAACGGGAGGACAAAACACCCTGACAACGGGAGGACAAAACACCCCGACAACGGGAGGACAAAACACCCCGACAACGGGAGGACAAAACAACCTGACAACGGGAGGTCAAAACACCCCGACAACTGGAGGACAAAACACCTCGACAACGGGAGGACAAAACACCCTGACAATGGGAGGACAGAAGACCCTGACAACGGGAGGACAGAGGTAGAGGGGCAGGTAACACGGCCCCGTGCAGGAGGAGGACCTGGGAGGTTTTGCCTGCTTTGTCTGCTTTGTTACAACCGCAGATATGAGCCTGCATGTCTTCTGTCCAACACGGTTATCACTTAACGAACACCGCGATACATGTACATACTGGCTACCTCTGTGTATACACAGTCCTCTCCCAGGTTTGTCATGTAGCCAGGCACTCGGAATGTGTGTGTGTGTGTGTGTGTGTGTGAGTCCAACGTGCGCGTCCCCGAGGGAGGGGCTCACAGAGAGGGCTGTTTGGGTGGGCGGCGGGGGGAGTCACCAATACGTTTTATAGCCCATGATGTGTTTACATGTTTAATAACATGAGCCTGACACAGCATATAAACAAGCAATGCCACAATCAAAAATTAATATCCCAAACCAATAAGTTGGGGTAAAACATCACTGTGCAAACCACAGTTTTCCTCAAGATGAAAAGCCGCAGGAAGTTGAATACTGGAGCAGTTCTCTGATCACCGACGTTATTCTTCAGTCAGCTAAAACCAGAAGAACGAGGAAGAATGAAGTAGACAGGTTAGAACTCATTCCCCCTCCTCAGCACACTGTAGCTTTCCCTGTTCTAGCAAAATCAACACCTCTGGGGATTATCACGTCCCCATGGGCCTGGTGTAGAACACAGAGGACATAATATGGGCCGAGTGTCTTAGAACACAGAGGACACAATATGGGCCGAGTGTCGTAGAGCACAGAGGACACAATATGGGCCGAGTGTCGTAGAGCACAGAGGACACAATATGGGCCGAGTGTCGTAGAGCACAGAGGACACAATATGGGCCGAGTGTCTTAGAGCACAGAGGACACAATATGGGCCGAGTGTCGTAGAGCACAGAGGACACAATATGGGCCGAGTGTCTTAGAGCACAGAGGACACAATATGGGCCGAGTGTCGTAGAACACAGAGGACACAATATGGGCCTAGTGTCGTAGAACACAGAGGACACAATATGGGCCGAGTGTCTTAGAGCACAGAGGACACAATATGGGCCGAGTGTCTTAGAACACAGAGGACACAATATGGGCCGAGTGTCTTAGAGCACAGAGGACACAATATGGGCCGAGTGTCGTAGAGCACAGAGGACACAATATGGGCCGAGTGTCTTAGAGCACAGAGGACACAATATGGGCCGAGTGTCGAGAACACAGAGGACACAATATGGGCCTAGTGTCGTAGAACACAGAGGACACAATATGGGCCGAGTGTCTTAGAGCACAGAGGACACAATATGGGCCGAGTGTCTTAGAACACAGAGGACATGATCAGTCCAGCCCGCAGGTCTGTACTCTGCTGTGAGACTTCAATGCGGATGAATGATTGTGGATGTGAGTTGAGGTCGTTGAGACTCTGATGAGCACCGTTGTGGTGATGAGCACCATTATGGTGATGAGCGCTGTTGCGGAGTGTGTGTGTGTGTTCTTGAGTGTGTGTGAGCCTGTGTTTGTCATGGTAAGCAGGATTTTCATAATAGAGCAAAAGCATCTGCTGATCAATCAGTGAATCATTTTAGTCTTTTAGGTATATTACCAATTTATAATTAACCAATATAGATTTGAAGCTCTCAAGTTTACCAATGAGATTTGCTACACAGTTTGTCCTGATTGTGACAGAGAGGCCTTGGGTGTCAGTCTCACCCAGCCTGGGACGGCAGGTAGAACACGTGTTCTGAACCCCAGACCAGAGACACAGTCCTGACACAGCAGAACACACACGTATCCTCCTGAATGATGGTCTTAGTCCTGCTGTGCTTCACCTCAGCGGGTGATGGTGTCTGACGCACAGAACCCTGCCACACAACCCCACCCTCCGACCCCCCCCCCCCCCCCCACCACCACCCCACGTTTGCATGCCTAATACACAACACAAACATTTACACACAAAAGAAAAAACACAAACCGTAACATTATAACTGTGCTGTGATGAATAACTGTGTCCTTGCTCATGTGGAGAGGTGCAGTACCCTCTTCCAAACCCTTTATATTGTTACAGACATGTGAATACGCTGGCTGGCCACAGCGATACCAGCCAGCGCCTCTGGGGGGCGCAGAGGAGGGAACTGGGGAAAAAAAACCTCACAGAATGTGGCATCTTGCTCATTATGTAGCCGAGTCATTGGATCAAAGCCAGTAACCAGTCGTACCTGCAGATGTGCTCACAGAGCGCAGGCAGAGGTAGAGAGAGAGGCGACGACTGCTACAGTATGTGTAGGATATATTGTTGTTGTCCAATATAACAGCTCAGATCGCTCTGTGAGCCTAAAGATCAGTTAGAAATGTAAGACTGTTTGCAAACACATACACACACACACATACACACAGTGTAAGTTGACCCCACGGTGTATCCAGACTCTCTAGTTGCAAATAGGTAAAAGTTGCTGGTCTGGATTGGAACGGGAAGTGTTACATGAATTGTTTTAAGATTAGAAGAGTGTTAGCGTGATGCTATCATAATGCTCCGGGCAGATGCAGAAGTACGACGGTCAAACTACTTACCGTCTTAAATTCTAAACATCTTAACACGGAAATGTCAGTGTTTATGGACTACAGGAGTGGTACCAGCAAGGAAAGTGCAGTCAACAAACAGTTCATCTTCACCACACATCAGAGGCCCTTCAGAACGGAACCGTCGTGGTTCACAGCCCTTAACAGTATGACTTCCCTACTGCGATACCACAAAACCAGCCGTGGACCACAATTACCTGACCACTCTACTACCAACAACTCCATTAGATGCACACGCACACAGCGCAGAAACACTGAACGCCTCTAAAAATCCATCCATTCTCTCAGGCCCAGCGTTACCGTGGTAACCTCTAATGATCTAAGCTCTAAGGGCCACTTGCAAAAACACAAGTGGTTGACATCCCATAATGAGCAGCTTGGAACAAGCATTATTGATCACACAAGGGCCATCAGCATAATCAGCAGAGTGTGATGTATGTGTGCAGGCAGAGTGGTGTGTGTGTGTGTGTGTGTGTGTGTGTGTGTATCATTACACAGCTGAGTTTATTTTAATCATTATTTCATAGAATTAATTATCTTCAAATAAACACAAACCATTTAGGGGTGAGTACACATGCAGGCTTGAAGAACCACAGCATTAAAAACAGAGCAAGATGTCTAATGAAATGTCGTTAGTCCTTAAGGCAAAATAAGACAAACAGGATTAATCTCATTGGCTGCCGCTCATGTATCTTATTAGCAAAGCTAAACAAGATTAGAACTTGCACCTGATGTTCTACACTGAAACCCAGTCTGGCTGTACGGGTCGACACCTGAAACCCAGTCTGGCTGTACGGGTCCACACCTGAAACCCAGTCTGGCTGTACGGGTCGACACCTGAAACCCAGTCTGGCTGTACGGGTTGACACCTGGACTCCATCTCCGCTTTCATAGGTCTTACTATCAACTGATATTAATGACATTGTTTCCAAATGACATAACGTAAAGTACATCTATATGCTAAAGACATGATTTTATATTGTGCGGTAAATAAATCCCAGAATTCCCTGGACCTCCTCCACGTAGCACTTCAAAACCATAAAAACCTAAAGTCTATGCAGTTTACCAGATCTGCTCATATTGAATATAATATTTTAAACGTATCAACCTTGGCTTCTGTTACAGAAACAAAACTTGTTTTCCAGTGCACGGCTGAAAAATGACAGTGGACGTAGATTTCCTGTCCGTTCGCAATTCTGGTGACGCGCTGCACTGAAATGCCCCAGGAACCACTGGGAAGGCTGGAAGGGTGCTCATCATCTCTGGAGAACTGTACAGTACTCATCACTGTTTTATTGGACAGAGCAGGATGGTCCTCTCTGTCTGTAAGAAGGAAAACATACTGGATACGTTTAATCTATGTGGCTCTTTGTCAGCCGGATGCCAGGGTGCATTACCTCCATGCTCACCGTGACAGACGGACTCTGTCAAACCTGTTCAAATGACTCTGGTACATTCGAGGTTCCTCCAGGTTTTACTGAGCTGGGTAGAACTACCTTCAGCTTTGGTGCACCATCTGGATCAGTATAACTGTGTCACTGTTCATGCTGTGTGGTGATGTAACAGAGAATGACAGTATAACTGTGTCCCTGTTCATGTGGAGAGGTGCAGTACCCTCTTCCAAACCCTTTATATTGTTACAGACATGTGAATACGCTGGCTGGCCACAGAGATCATCTGTCTCCAAAGGTCTTTTAAAACCTTACTTTGTAAAATATCATCATAATTTTGCTTTATTTCCTGTTTCTATTATAATTTTGTCTTTGTGTTTTATTTAAGGCCTGTCTTCTAGTATCTAAACTGTTTGATTGGTAAAGCTGTATAGCTTCTGTTTTTAGAGCTTCACAAATTTGTCTCCTGTTTTACGTTTTGTGACTTTAGGCTACACTGAAAATGAAAACCTGAGAGTCACAGCAAACCTGAGGACACACACACACACACACACACACACACACAGAGGGACACACACAAATGAGTAATCTCAGTTTGGCGACTACACAGCTGAAGAGCTCTTCCTATCTCTATAAATAAGTACGGCTTGGAGTGGGACCTCCACCCCCCCACCCCACACACACACACACACACACACACACACCCCCGTGCCCCTGC